>CABFOV010000997.1:0-32687 GCA_902141375.1 Timema poppense
CTTCCGTCCTTTTACTTAATTTAATATATGTAAACATTGTCATTAGTCAGGCTGGCAACATGCCGGCGAGCTTCGAATATTTTAAGCAAATTTAAATTAGAAATTGTTCACAAAAGTAGAAAAAATATAGGGTAATACAAGGTAGAGTGGCAAATAACATCATAGTATTTCCCATGTATCATAATTATTTTTATTTAATGACTCTATATTATAATTACTAACGTTAACTGGTGACATTTTGAGGTCAATTTTTGAGTTCAATCGAATCAGAAGCTAACCAACACGAACTGATGTGTTGCAAACAAACGATCACGAATAACACTCAAAACTTCTGTTTAAACTTTCACCTGAACCTTAAAAACGTTTCTGGGCCCATAACCTGTTGGAAATTGTATTATGACATCAATTAACGGTTTCCATATTTTGTACATATTTAAAACATAAAGCAAATTTGTTCATAAATATATGTTCATTCTTGTAATTAATAGCACAGATCATATGTGTAAAACAAAACATTAAAGAACATTTAGAAGGCATTGTCCGTCTTCTTGCTGGTCAAGGCTCCCCCACCAAATGCCCTATTGAGTGGTTGGGATTACTCGAGTCCCAACAACTTTTGGTAGCACAAAATATTTTTGGCATTTAAATTTAAATGTAATAGCTTTCTCTATATCCCTTTTCAAAAGTGTGAAAACTACATTGGCACACCTTTAATGATGCTCGAACTCAATTTCAAGAGCTTTATCATTTCTACTTGATTTACATCTTTCCTTATAGTGCAAGCATTTTGAACAGGCATCTACTACAGGTGAGCCAAAACCTAGGTTATATTCCTTGACAAAAATATTTCTGAAGTATTCATACTTTACTTTCAGGGCCTCTGCAGAATATTAACTAAAGGCATGTAGTTTTGTAATTGCCAATGTACTGTCTAAATACTGCTTATTAGTCTGGTTATTACGGCAATAATGAGACTGTAATGGCACAAAACTCAATGAAAGTTTTCACTGAATTCTTTTTCTCTTCATACCCTTGTGAGCGATGGTCACCACCAACATTTTCTGTGGCACATGTGCCAGTTTAAAAATGGGGCCTAAACATTCTCTGGACCCTTTTATTTGAAATATTTAAAACGCCTTTTAGTAGATTTGAACTTGTTTTGATTGACCATGTTGTATGATAGGTATGAAATACCTATGCCATACTTGGGTATCTTGTTTACATTCTCATCTGGATTGTTCCCATTTAGGTGATTCTGTTATATATTTCAAGATTAAATCATCCTGATCTATTTTAGCTGATCTTTAATCAATTTTTCTTAGATAAAAACTGTTGTGAAACCTACGCACATCTTGAAGTGTGAGCTGTGAGCAATATAAATCGTTTCGGTGCTTGTGTTGGCAATCAGGTAGTTTTGACAGACACTTCGAAGAATACTTACTTTTTTTGTACACAGTGTTCATCCATAAAATTGGATTCCTCTCGTCTTTCTGCCTTTTCCTTTAGAAGGACATATCACACTTCCTACTTACTTTACCTCACTTTCTCCACTAACTGTAGGCATAGGTTCTTCCATAATTGGATATCACAAAGTTACTTAGCCAAGAGCTGTAACAGTTCTTTAAAATAAATAAATAAACACTTTCCCTAATTAGGGAAGACTAAAATACATCAAATACAACCAATATTATTGTTAGTCTCACTAGGCACTTTTCACAGGCAAACGATATACTTTATAAACGGCGAATATATTTTAGTTTTGTTTTGTTTCAATGAAAATGTAACGTCACCAACTTCACACTAAAGTGTATTATCCAATTCAAATAAACCAAAACACTAAGGAAAAGAGATTTTAATAAATTAAGTAACAATACTTGAGAAATGGACAAGGTTCGTTTTGAAACTCCTTCCAGTAGATTGTTTAGTGGGAATATGGGACAAGGAACCTTTTGTTCCTGTATAAGGTATGCTTCAAGATGCTGCCATTTTGGATATTTTGTTGTACTCAAGAGCAGCTTTGGAAATGGTAAGGATTTTCAAATGCAATTTTTAAGGGTTTAAGGTCATTTTGGAATTGTAAAACATACTTGAGTAAATAACTGATCCCAAGACGAAAGAACACTCAAATATTGTCAAAGATTTCGTTGAAAATCCACCAAATTGTCCTTTTGAGTCGTATTCTATTAGTCCGTCCCCATCAATTCCTTCTTGCAAAATTATTCTTAAAATAACAGTGGGGAGTTTTTTTTTAAATTATCCACACATTAACAAATAAGCAATAACCAAAGTGGGATTAACTCATAATTATTTAGTCAAAAACACAAGATGAAATTTATGCCATAAGAGACTGATATACCTCTAGTAGATTGCTACAAAAATTATCTGCCAAGTCTTGATTGATTTACAAAAATTACTTTTGAAATTGACTGATTTCTTAACATATTTCTAGGACTTTCTCTTAATTGTGAACGACTCAGAACAAATTTATTTTACGAATAATAATTCTTACTTTTTTCTATTTACAACTTGAATCTAATTGGTTTGTTTTTCTTCCTCCCATGGCCTAACAGGAAAATAGTAAAATTTTATGTCTCGTAGTGTTATGTTATCGATTTGAGCATCCAGCTATACAACTCGTATTTCCTACTCCAACACTTTTTTTTACTTGATCCATTGTATCGAAATTAATATAATAAAATAAAGTTTAAAAGAGTTTAACATTAATTAAAATATAATTTTCTATGCGTTCTAAAGTTGACCGTCACTTCGGAACTGCAAATTTATACCACTACCAGCGCTACATACATAAACGCACGGTGTCTTGACACTTATAACTATAATATATGAATTAGAAAATAAGATAAATAAAAATGGGTTGGTAATGTCCATAAATATTATGTCTTGAATCAAATAATAATAGTTAAATATATGATAGCAACCATCATTTGGCGAAATACGGTTTTAAGCATGACCATTATTTTTTATTCACAAATCCACGATGTTTCCCTCTTGGTTAGTACTAATTTCAGTTACTAGGTGAAGGTTGTGTTTCTCGCACCATCTATGTAGTTTATAATCTCTAAATTATTTCTTGTTCATCTTATATTGCTCTGTGGTGTTTTTATAATCACTATTAAAACAATTTCAAAAAATCATGTCCTTTAACTAGTGGATTACAAATAAGAGAGCAGCAAACTCAAAAAAATGACCTCAAAGGAGAAAGAGAAAACATTCCAAGAAAAATTGAAAAATTTCTTTAGAATTAATAAAGCAGGGACAGGTATGATCACATATTTATAATATTTTAGCGTGAGTTAAAAATATATCTTATTTAACTTAATTACTTTGATTAATTTTAAAGAAAGTAACAGATATGTTACCCTACAATGCTTTAAATTCATACTGTAACAATCATATTTTGACTTTTTGAACCTATGGCTAAAAAAAGGGATAAACAAACAAACTATCCCAACAACTTAACCTACCTAAACTAGACAACTAATATGTGAGTAGTCCCAATGTAAAGAGAATAGAAGGTGGCCCCAGATAGAGAAATACACCTGATTGGCTTAGCTTGTGAAGTCACTCAGTACACACCAGCGCGTCACACACACACACAAACTATATGGAAAACAAACTAAGTTGTTAAAACTGAGGTAACATTTTATAACTTTAAATAATAAATAAACAAACCTTAAAAATCCACACCAATATCCAATTAACATTATTACTCTACTCATTTAAAATAATATGTATGTGTGCCTGTTTTAGTGTTAAAATATAATTGATGCGCTCTGGGGGACAAGCAATGACATAAAATTTCTCCAAGGGGAGGCACCTTTCTATTTCCTTTACATTGGATAGGCCTTCTCAAATGATGAAAATATCACACACATCTTGGGACATCTTTCATTGATACTACTTATGGCCAATCTTATGACTCCTGGATAAATATTTCTATCTGATCTATGAGCTAAAAGCGCGTCTTATGACTGCCAGATAGCATTTATCTGCCAGCTAAAATGTATTTATCCATCACATTTTTATCAGGAATTCAAGTAGGTACCTAATAACTTTTATCTGAAAGCTAAAATTGTCGTTGCCATAATGACACTTTATTATTTATGAGGTTTCGCTTATCTATCAACATCTGTTAGTTAAAATCATGTTTCACTTGTTTAGTAGACACAGGCCAGGCTCTAACTATATATAAAGTTAGAACATTTAATTCACACATTTATAAAAACTGACAAACTATTTGTAGAGTTGCATATAACCCGAACAGGTAGAAAGACGCGGTGCTAAATATTATTATTATTATTATTTGTAGAGTTTTAGTTATATAAGAACAAATGATTAAAATGTGATCTTACTACAGTAAATGAAATTTTGTAAATCTTGTAACCAACTATCATTGACCACATTTTGGCAGACACTGAAATTAGTACTTGTAAGACAACCTAGCTTCTGTGCCCACGTGATGTCATAGCACTCGCTTATCCACCATTATTTAACAAATATTGAGCTTTGTAGCCACTAGCCAGGTAGTAGCGGTAGCAGCAGGGCTTATACACATGCAGCACCAGTATATTCCATTCACGGTAGGAATTGACTTCTGAAAGCCCTTTTTCCCTACCATAAATCTACTATATAGTAGGATATTGGTAGGAAAAAAGACCTTTCAGAGAATAATTCCTACCGTGAATGGAATATAAGAACAGTACCAACCTTGCGTTTTCTGGATAAAAATATATTTATCCTACAGATAGCTATCCGGCAGATAAGTTCATCCCATATTACGCGTAAAATATTAAAGTGGCTGATAACCTCTATCTGGTCGCTAACTTTAACCTCTCGGTAGCAATGTTTATCAAGTAGGTAGTCATAAGATCAGCCCTTAATGTGATTGGTAAAATGATGCTTTTCCAACTTGTATTTGCTGGATCTTCAGAAACCCTTGCACTTTATTAAAATATGTTTGGGACAGTGCATAAAATATTACACATTTAAGGTACTTTCTTATAATAAATATATATATATTTTAAAACATATTTTAAGAAGCGCAAGGGTTTCTGAAGATCCATCAAATACAAGTTGGAAAAGGATCATTTTACCAACCATATTGAGTAGTAGCAGTGAAAGATGTCCCAAGATGTGTGTGATACTTTCATCATTTTATATCCATAGTATACCTATTTTTGACACAGTGAGAATTGATAAAAGATGACAAATCAATTATAGAAAGATGAAACAAAATGGTATCTCACCTTCGTCACGACATAGGTACTTGTCAGCAATGCATCTCGCCCGTGATACAAGACAGACCTAAAATAAAGTTTTTAGAAACAGACCCCATATGTTTACATGAGTGGTTCCCAACCTTTTTCATCTGACATCCCCCTTTGTAGATCATAAAATTTTAGTAACTTCTTTATTTTATACAAAAATCAATGTATCCTAAAACTGGCAGCATGTTTGTACAAATAAAATGACTGAATATTCGTGATGGTTGTCACTGTTTTGTTTTCATCAGTTCTTGAATATTGGGTTTACTATTCGACAGAGCAAACTGCAAATCACTTGAAACCCACTTAGAGTTGACAATGCTCTTTAGTTTTTATGAGAGTCAGAGTTGAAGATTCAGGGATGTTGCACATGGTCGCAACTTGGTAGCTTAGGGGGAGGCTCAAGAGGAGAACTGGGAGGAGAATACAAAGCTCGTGGGGTTGAAAATAAACACGTGCATGCACAATTTTGGCTGGTCACCAAATTTATTACAACTGGTGCGCAATTTTGCCAATTATCTACTTTGGAAAAGGGATTGAAATAGAAATGGTAATTTTTAGATGCTTTTAGTTGACCTTGGTGCTTGGCTCAGGATTTGATGTTCTTGGGTTCAGACCCAGACCAGGATGTCTACCATCCGAAAAAATCTGGAAAAACTGGGACCACTTGGGAATCTGAAGGGGTGAGGAAAAAAACAGGAATAAGTCGGGAATTTGGGAAATTAAAAAAAAATAATAAGCTTGGAAAATGTTTTTCTAAAAATATGATATATAATTATTATTATTTAATCAGTAAATTACAATGTGATTAAAATTGTATTTTTTTTGTTTGTAGCAGTGTAATATATTTGATAACTTTCTAATTCCTAGTAGACTATACAAGTATTTATAAAATAGATTAGTAAAAAATGGGGGTGGGGGTGGGAAGGATAGAAGGGTGTGATATAATTTTTTTTCTTTTGAATCAAGAATTTTAGGAAATGATCAGGGAAAAAGTTGGGAATTTCATTGGTCAATTTGAGTACAGACACCATTCCAGCCAGGCTCGACATATTTTCCTTGAGTGATAAAGAATCCGTAGCACAACTATTTTTTGGAGGGGTAGTAAAACCATCGGTCCCATGTAAGTTGTGGCATGTGCAAGAACCCTGCAAGGTATGTGAAATTAACTTTCGCGTTAAAATTGGTACGCCCTTTTGCTGTCTCTCATAGAAATTATCGTTTGCGTTCAGAAAGTGCACTTTAAATACCTCACATAAATAAATGATAAGATGCTTTTTAACGTTATTTCTGAATTGATGAACTGGAAGTGCTTCATAGCCCTCAGCTTGGGAACCACTTGTCTACAGCGACCACATTTCACCTATTTTGGTAACAAACCCAACTCTTGCAAATGAGTCATTGTCACTGCCACACACATTAGATAATATCACAATTTATATAAAAGCCTAAATTAATATTTAACCTAGCCTAGCTTATGTAATTATTATGATACAAACCTAACTTTCAAACCTTCTATAGTTAATAATATGGTTTTTACCCACTCAGCTTAAGCTAATATTTCATGAGTTATGATAGTAAATTTAAATTTTTAATAATATTGATCAAATAAACAATTTAATTTTCTATAGGAAACCATGATACCAGACACCGCAAATGATTATCCGTCAACCTAATTGTGCAAAAAAAAAAAAGTCAAAACAAAAGATAGGCTAGTCAATATTTATGTTTTTACATTTCATTTGTTTTTTTAATAAGTTTGGTTTTAATTGCTAAATACCCACATTAATAAAAATCATTAAATTTGATAAATCTAGGTATTAATCAATTAGCTGTCTTCTTGGGTGTGTAGGCAAATAATAATAATGAAATTCACTAATATAAATGCTGGTTTACAGTAAAGAAAATCTTTATGTTAGTGAAAAGTAGCATTGCCAGACATCCAGCTGTTGGCGGGACATCCTGTTTTTCAGGCCTCTCAGGACGCGTCCCACCAGCACCCTGAGCAGGATGCTAAGAGTTCTGCTATTTCATCTCAGTAAATAATATTGGCGTGGTTTAAAAAGATCTGTCAGTGAAGAAAAAAGAGCGCATGACGCATGAGCTGCACGGGTGACTTGGGTCATGGTGGGAAAATTTATGTTAACCGACACCGAGATAGAGCTGAACATAAAAAAAAGGAAGAAAGTGTTAGTAGAATTGCTTCTATAAAACACTTTAAAAAAATGATCAATTAACAAGCAATGAAGAAAAAGTGATGGCAGCTGATATCACTAAAACATTCCACAATGTTAAACACAATTTATTGTTCAATTCATTAGATTGGGAAGCAAAACTTGATCGTGTTTTGTACGCAGACTCAAAAGTCGCTGAAAAATTTCCCTTGGTCATACAAAATTTAGTGCAATCGCACATAATTAATTAGAGCCAGCGTCAGTTGAAGGTACAGTTAAATATCTCCATAGTGAAGTCTATTTTAGTGTTTCTACAGATGCTTCCAATCATGGGTCAATCAAAATGTTTCCATTGGTTGTTTGGTTTTACACACTGGAAACTGACGTCAAAACTTGTGTACTGGAATTCTATGATGATTTGAATGAAACTGCAATTGCTATACATACTAATATTGTGACAAGACTGCAAAATTTTAACATAGACTTAAAATAATCCTACGAGATATTCTGCTGATAACACAAATGTCAACTTCGGGGGCAACCAACCTGTTTTCAAACTGTTACAGAACAATAGTAACAACAATATTATCACTGTAGGATGTCCAGCTCACATTTTACACAACAGTTTGAAACAAGCTATAGGAAAATGCCAGTTTGATGTGGAAAACATGGTGCTTTAAGTGTATAATTACTTTTCGTATCACGCAAACAGAGTACAGGCCTTGAAAGATTTTTTTTCGAATTTTACGATTCTGAGTTTGTGCCAGTTTTACGACATGTTCCCACACGCTGACTATCCCTTCTTCCGGCCATAGAGCGCTTAGTGAAATCATACGAGTTATTAAATTACTTCATTACATTGGGAGAAGACGAGTGCCTGTCAGTTCTTTGGGCGTACTTCAATGATGAACAGACCGGAGCGTCTTTTTTCAGAATGCGCTGAAAATTATACAAGACACCGTATTACAACTGGAGTGAGACGGCTGTTATGCTTTGAGGTATTTAACTTATTAACTGATCTCAAGGGAAAAATCAACCAAAGAAGGGAGGAACAATTTGTAGGATTCACATGTAACAATTTGTTAAGAAAAATGGCGGCTGAAACCGGATCTAAGATCAAATCAAACTGCATGTTGTTTTTTAAAAATTTGTTGCAATATATAGAGGTATGTTTTGATTTTGGCGATAGTAATACAATTAATATGTTTCAGCCATTATCTCTATTATCATTTGATCATTTTAACTATAAATTGTCTGTGAAATTATAGAAAAACTAAATATTATGGTTGATTTCGAAATGGATGCTTTATATGAAGAGATTTTTCAAATCAAGGACGTTTTAAAACCTCGGTTGATGATAACATTAAAAAACCCATAAAGAAATGGCATAACGTTTTTAAAACTCAAGACTTGCCTAATCTTCTAAAGTTATACCAGTTTATGGCATCATTATCGGTGTCGAATACATCGACTGAAAGGGTTTTGTCTCAGGCAAATGGACTGGCATGGACTGACAGGCGCAATAGACTATCCATAGAACATGTGAAGGCGGAGATTCTAATAAAGGTCCTGTAAAGAGTTTTATACATTTGTCTTAAAAGAAAATATTACAAGCCGCAAAATCAAGCTCTAAATATGTGTTCTATAAAAAATAGTTAATAAATTATATAAATTATATTCATTCATAATGTTAAATAATTTAAATTACATTGGAACTTGCCTTTTGAAATTTTCAAGATTCAATTATAGTTTTAATGTTTTATATTAGTATATTGTTATAAAAATTATAATAGTAGTTTGTTAGTATAATATTTTGTTTAATACATTTTAATCTTGTAGTAAGAATAGTAGTAGATCTTAATGTTATATTGATCTCAGAAAATTTTTCAGTTATTTTGTTTATTGTGTCTTATTTATATTAAAAATTTTAACCATCGTTATGCATTTTTTCTATGTCCTGATATATTCATACCAGTTACGCTTTTTTTTCATTCAAGTCTCGGTATTTGGAAAAACAGATCTGGCAACACTAGTGTCCTTTCAACAATGTGCTTATTTTTATCACCAATATTTTACTATTTTTCTCTTTTTAAAAAAATTGAATTTCACACTTACAATTACATTACAAACCATCGATATAGACTAGGGGCGATACCATACTTGTGCAATGGTGGTGTGACAGAATTGAAACGTGCTGCGCTCTATGAAGTACTGTGCAGGCTGAACGCGCACTGCTTTGCTAGCATTAAGAAGTGTGGGAAAATTGTGTGTTGGAGCTTATTTTAGGTTTATCCTTTACCTTACCTAAAAAAAAATCCACTCCTGACCCTCTCCAGCCCCCCTTACCCCCAACATGCGTCTCCGGAATGGCATCTTCGTTTGGGGGCAACCTGTCATTAAATTAATGGAGTTTTTGTTTCTCTCATAAACAGCTTGGGAAAAAAAATTATTCCTGTGTAATAACTTATTCTAAAATATTTATTATCGTGGCCTTGGAATCTCTATGGAAAGATTCTTTCTTTATTGTTTTGTTTTGTTTTGTTACACATTTGGACAAAGGGTTTATTAAAGAAAACAATTCTGTTTTACCCAAGTATTGCGCAATTTTCACCTAGATTTGCTAGTATTTTTCATATATTAAAAGCATTTGAAGTTAGCTTTCTAAATAAATAGATAAACTAAGCACATATCTTAAAACTTAAAATAAATACGTTTACAAAAAACGGAGTATTTGATTGTTAATTCTTAACTATAAAAGGGGAAACACCAATTTCAACATTGATATTTTTTGGTGATGTGGAAACTACAACCCTGGAACATGGCACATAAGCTTAAAGTGATGCCGATTAGGTTAAGGTGTCTTGACTATAATTTCTAAATCAATATAACTGTAGGCCTACAGAATTATGTTGGATGATATCTAATTTATCTAAGTTTTATAATATTTATTAAATTAACTTACTATTGAAAAAATAAACTTAGTAATCAATGACATAAAGGTCAGTCTTTTATGTTCCTTTAATTCATACATAAGGATCATTGGAGTTTAAAATGAATTAAATAATAAATAAGGTTTGTTAAGTTCTACTTATCGTAGAACATTTTTATTTGATCCTAAATGTATATCCCTATTGATAATAATTGTAAGTCTTTGTAGCCTAAATAAGCGACATCAAACCCAAACTTTAACAAGATCTATTACCTGCACCAGTGGCCGTGTGAATTAACGCACTATTCTCGTATTGCACTAAACTGCTGTTTAAGGGGAGGTCAAGGTTTGAATCTCGCTAGGGTGAACTGAGGGTTGTTTTCCTATACTACGCTAAAGTGAATTTACAGCTGTTTTTAACTACCTCCATCATCCTTGCCCAATTATATTAAGCTGTTAATATCTAGTGTACTATCATAACAATAAAAAAAGATCCTTTTATAACCATGATATATCTCAAAAACAAAATATGAGCCTACTATTACAACTCAACTATGAGTATAATATGGGCCATTGAAGAAGCTTGCAAATGAATGTCAAATAGAGAAACTATACACATGCCCAAAATAAGTACAATAAATACAATGGCATGTAACCTGAACAGGTAGTAAGACTCGGCGCTAAAAAATAAAAAATAATTACAATGGGGTTTCACAAAGTTAAGACAAATAAATCAACTACACAAATTAATTTTCCTAGTTGGCTACCTGTGATGTCATGGCCGGTCAAGATAGGATTTCACATGTTAATGAATTTACATTTTACTCAGCGAGTTTTAAAGATATAATGGCGGAACAAGCAACATCAATTCTTAAATAATTCAAAAAACAATCCTACAGTGTCACAAAATTATTATTTTTTTGAAACAATTTTTTTATAAATACTCTACAACTTATGCTATTTGTCTTGGTCACGAAAATGTCCTGGAGGAGTCTTCCTGCCAGGATGTAAATTAAAAATGTCTGTGGTAGCATATATCTATCTAGAATAGAAAACAAGCCAATGTTTTCAAGGCTCAAATATTAAAGTGAGTGTGTAAACTCGTCAGGGGAAGGGGAAAAGGGTTATCAGCATATAGATAAGAGCCCTCTCAAGGTGAACATATTATTTTATTCCCTCTCTTTTTATTTTGTACATTGGTGTCTAATTGTGATGGTGCTTAGACTGCTTAGGTGTGTCAAGTTAAGATGCAACCCACTTCGCAAAATAGCTTTGAAATCTCCATGTAGGAAACGTCATTAGATAAACACCTAAAGACCAAGAGTTCCTCCAAAACGAATAACCCTTGAACCAGTTAGTAGATGCCATAGGACTAAGCTATCATAAATAAACAATATTTTACTATCACTCCAATTTTTAGGGAAATGCTATTCACATAAATTATTTCTTTTTTTTCTAAAAAAGACAAAGAATTATCATATTTCCTTAAGTTAGTTAAATCTAATTAGACCTTATGAAAATTAATTACACAATACCTATCTTTCAAATCAACGTTACAACAGACGTTAAATCATTACTAGTTATGATAGAACCACCTTTGATGTTTATTTTAATAATTTAAATATTGAAAATTTAATTGTTTAAAAGTGTTGAGAGCTAAGCACCAGGGCTGTGTAGTCAGTAAGCTAAACTTTCGCCTCCAACTCCTTTACTTTTTCTACGGTTCGACTCTGACTCAAACTCCAACTCTGACTTCTTTATCAATGGTAAATTTTTATTAGTAATACGTAATTAAAAATACTTATCATAATAATTTTAACACAGTAAATTTGTAATAACTATTGGATATACATTAAAATACTAAAATGGTAGAACAGGGCATTTCACCCCCAACACTTGAATCATCAGGCTACTTGTTTAATAGTACATAAAAACAATATATTTAGTTTACTACTATTTCTGAACAAAAAAAATTAATTTCTATTAGTCGGAGTCTGTACCTTTCCACCGACTTTGACTCCACCCCAAATTGCTCCAGACTCCGACTTTAACTCCACAGCCCTGCTAAGTACATTATTCTTCTAGACCACTAAAAAAATTTCCATCCTGATCTGTATGATATTAGCTTTTGATTAAATGATGAATGAAATAGAAAATCACTCACAGCCTTAAGCGGGCGTCTTAGTTCCTACATCTCTAGCCAAAGCTATGTAGAGCGCACCACCATTCAATTTCATCACAGCCATGCCTGGGCTTGCAGGGTATCTCACTAGTCCATATCGATGGAACAAACTCCTTTAAACTTATATTTTGAGTAAGGATGTGGGAGTAGGCATTTTTTACTTCTAGTTGAGCACGAGACGAGTTGGAAAGAAAACAATTTTTTTTTTCAAGTTCAAGCATTATAGAGCATTATTTGTACAAGAAATATTTCAAGCTGAATTACTGAATAGATCCATGCATACACCATAAATAAGTACAAAAATAATTTTTTTAGTATTACATTTTTGATTACCAAATCCTTCCTTCACCTCTGACAAGGCAGCTTGTGAATGTGAGGAATGCCAGGCCTCCACCGTGGTTCGGATTCCACGTTAAACTGATAGGTCCTCCATTTCATCTCACAATCACCCAAAATTGCACATTAGCGTAAGTGCGTATAACCCGAACGGGTAGTAAGACGCGGTGCTAATAATAATTAATAATAATAAAATAAAAAAAATAAAAAAAATAAAAATAAAAATAATGATAATAATAATAATTATTATTATTAATAAAAGCTAACCCATCTTAACTCAATATTTATCATGCCAATCACACAAAACTATGGGTTAAATTATTATAGTCAAAAAAAGTTACAATAATGTTGATTTTTTCATGCAATGCCTGTATTTAATCTGCTAAACCCTCGAATCAATATAACATCCAAACATTTTAAACCAACATCACTTTGTATGTATTATAATTTAATATTGTTTTAATGTACAAACATTTTTTGTGTGAAATATTGGGAGGCTATGTTTCAGACCTTTATAAAATATATTTATAATGTGTTCAAGATGTTTATTAGTGATTGAATAACCCTGCAATTAAAAGGCTGAGTGTTTTTGTTCATTATTAATGCTTTAAAGATTTTTTGCCAATATAGTACACGAAATAGTAGGGCTAAATATAATAATCATGATATGTTATAATTTGTGCAGTGCCTATAAAAAAATAAACATTTTATTTTATCAATCATGATATTATTATGCTAATTTTGGCTTAAAAGGAAAATAGGGGATTGTTTTTAGTAGGTAGGCCGAAAGATATTTGTGTATCATACCTTAACTATTATTGGAAAAGTAAACACAAATATTCCAATAGTCTCAATACTGATTTATAATAATGAAAGCAAGGCTTATTAAAATTTTATTTTATTAATATGTCCTAACATAAATTTACTTTATGAATTAATGTGCCAACATTGACCAAAAGTTCTAAATAGGTTAGCCTTGATTTTTAGGTGTACTTTTATCTGATTCTCAAATATTCTGTGGTAGCAAGAGACAGCTCAGATTGTTATTATTTTGCCCCTACAGCTTCCTAATACCCTTTTGCTCCATTTGATCTTTCAAACCATTTTAGTGCCTTAAAAGCAAGTTCTATTTTCTAGGCTCTCACAGCAGGAACAAACCCAGAGTCGCGCTTGAGTACCGTAGTAAGTCTGTTGAATGATACATTAGGAAACTGGTAAACACAAGGCTACAAAGAACTAGGACATGACTTGAAAAACAGAAAAGTCATTAAATTCCATCTGACAAGAAAAAGCCGGTGAAATTTAACAGTCAATAGCATTCTCAGTTATTTTTTTAATAGTTTTTGAAATAGTTAAAAAGTATACACATTGAAAACAATACCCATTAAAAATAAAACAATGATGCACTTTGGTGACCGTGTGGTCTAACGGGCTATTCTCGCAGCGGACTAGACTGCCAATGACGGGGAGATCGAGGTTCGAATCTTGGCCAGGTGTACTGAGGGTAGTTTTTCCTAAATTGTTTTCCACTCTCCCTCCACACAAATTTAGATACATTTCCTATAAATATAAACTCCCTAATCCCAAAACCGTTAGCGTAACTAACACACAAGGCTATAATCCGAACGGGTAGTAAGACACAGTGCTATAAAGAAAGATAATACACGATCTCAGTGTGAAGAAGAAATCATAGCTAGCCACTTCTATTGTTGAGTGAGCAGGAGCAGCTGAAGAGCAGGGATGGATCATATAAAGCATCTTGAGCACTAAAACAGAGAGAGAAAAAACCAGTATTAAATGGAATTGGTAAACCTAAAAAAGAAGATAAAATATTTACCTTTTAAGTGTAAAATTAAATGTGATGACTTTAAATTGGAATATAACAAAGAAACAAAGACATGTTATGCCATACATATATTTTCTTTGACACTGTGAACAATTTTCGTGAATAAAAAATATAGTTATGGGATTGATGAATCTGTTAATTGCGCTGAAAAATAAAGAAACATTTGTAAGGTAAAGTGTCCATGTTGTTTAAGAAACTCATTTTTGAAGATTTCGTGGAGGTCAAACAATATAAATTATGCTTGTAATTTTATTTTAAATCATGGGTCATTTTTGGGAGCTCAGAAACTGAATATAAATTTTACTACAATAATGAGTGTAAATAAGGTTTTCAATTTATGAATTTTCACATTGCAAAAGGTACCAAAAGAATGAATTATGTCTGTAAACTAAGTGATGGCTGTACTACTTTATTTACTGTCACACTTATCTAAAACAGACATTCAAAATGAGTCTTTCCTAAATCCAAGCGAACCAAGTCCATTCACAGCAATCAGCTGGTACTTTTACTATGACATGGCCACTTCAAAACTACTTGAATCAAAGGTTTTTGTATGATTTAACATTAATATACTGTACTATTTTATGATGAAAACGCATGCTTCAACAAATGAAACTATGATCTTGTACTACACCCTTCTTGCAGAAGTCAATAGAATTGCAAAATGTCCCTAACTTTGATGAAGTGGTCATAAGATCCTGATATATCTATAAAGACCATTGTTGACATGTTTCTGGCTATAGCCACTACTACCTGACAAACAATGGATATTTAAGTCTGGTGGAAAAATCCTCCTGTAAGAAACTATGTGTGTACTCATCACAAGACTGGTTTTTGAAATAGTCCGTGCCTCTGTAGGTAAAGCCCCACATTTTAAGGCAATTGAAATGAAAGCGATTGATAGAAGAATCTATGACAAACAGAAAAAGACTGTCATAGGTCGTCACTTCAACTGCCTTAAACTCAGATGGCTGTACACTCACACAGCTCACAAATATCGAGCAAAGCCTAATACGATCCAATTTTCATAGAAAGAGCTTTATCCAGTGTATAAAAAAGTTACTAGATTGGTTTTTACATATGTACATATTCAAATGTCTAGTAATTTAATCTGCAGCTTTCACTTCTGATACATTTTATCTATCAGTACCTATAAAATATCACAAATAATAAATAAAAATCTTATCAATATTGACAGCAAAAAATTATATTTGTATTTTCCACGAGGTTTTTATTTTGAAATTGGAATATACCTGGTTAAGTACGGGTTTTGTTGCATAGTAAACATTTACTATATACCCCAGCTACGGTAGAAGTGGTGGTTTATGACAGATAACAGAAGGTTCTTTCATGCAAACATTGGCTGAAAGTAACTGAAATCGACACATAAAACAAAAAAAATTTCTTAGTAATGTTATATTATCAATAAAAAGTGTTATCAAACGAGTCCAATAATACTTCCAGCCAATGTTGGTAATAAAGAACGTTCTGGCTGTCACTTACCACCACTCTTACCATAGATAGAGACTAGATTAGATAACAAAGCTAAGAAATATCAAGAAACATTAAAATTATTATCAGCTCATGGCTGGATTTCAAATTCTGCTTGTGTGAACTGAGGGTGGTTTTTCCTAAATTCCTTCACAAAAATGCAGGTACACTTCCTCTAAAACATACCTTACTCATCCCCGTTCCACTTGCATAATTAATGGATGTGTATAACGTGAAGGGATACTAAGACACGGTGAAAAAACACAAAACTTTGGATGGGCTGATAAGGCTTGATTCACACCACACACCACTCCAACATAACATCAAATACCGGCAGTGTCACATAATATATTCCAATTGGCGGTATTCATACCAATCAACAAAATCACAGACCATCACTGGCAGGATCATCACTGGCAGGGACTGGCAGGACCATCACTGGCAGGGACTGGTAGACACTATTGTCTAGAATGTTTTGACAATAACTCATTCTAGAAATATGAAATTGAGTTGCTTCATTGCGCTGTTACCATTTGCTCACTCTGTGCCTTTTTAAAAAACCTTTAAAATTCGATGAGCTTTTAACCAAACAAGTTGGTCATTAAGAACTATATGAATAGTTAACAAGAAAAACAGGGATAATATCCACAGATAATCAATATTGAGAATAATTGGCAAGGAACTTTAAAAAAAAATATTTCTTCCTCTTACAATTCTTTGTATAATGTGTGATATTCATCCCCAGACTTAATAATTTAATCATATTTATCACCCACACTCTTGAAGGTTTTTCTCCAACTTCTTATTTGTCAAATAAAATCACGATCATTTCAAGTTATTTTTTTTTAAAATCCCAGCATGTTTGCTTCTGCCAGAACCTTACAGAAAACTGACGTTCACTTGACATCAAATGTGAATTTTTCTGCCAGCTTGTGATTAACGTTGACGGGAAGTATAGTGCGAATCGAACTTAAGTTAACCCAGGTTGGAGAAATCCCCATTTTGTGGGAAATGTGAAATTGTGTTGATTGGTATTTCATTTTATAAATAAATAAATCTAATACCTATTACTTATATATCATGGTATTTTGAATATGTACAGTTTCAATAATAATCATCTTATAACTTTTTTTTGTGTGTAGACATTGTTCCATATCATGTGTTTTGAGGTCTTGCAAACTTTTAAAAGACCGCACTCATTAAGCCATTGGATAATCCATCTTATAGCTTCCAAAATATACTAGTTGCAAGTAATCAATGAATTTATGTTTTTGTAGGGCCTATTTTATAATTTTGAATGTTTAGTCTAATGAAAAGGTTGGTAGCTGTTTTGGGCTTCAAACATCATTATATAATCCAAACAAGTATGAAATAATATATAAAAAGACTTCGATAGAAGAAAAAGTTTGATTTACTGAAGATTAAATTTACAAAAAGTATGAATCAATTATAATATAAAAGATTGGAATAAATATAATATTGCAACAAAATATTTAGCTATAGATTTTAAATAGTCTTCATAATTTCCACCCTCAAACTAAGTTATTTGTTTGACTGAGAACCTCTGGCTCCAAACAATCACCTATGGGTACAAACACATGACCTGGTGGATGCTAAGATGCGTGCTGTGTTCCAAATCCAATCACAACTTTCTCATGTGAGTTATCTTTTAGTACATTATATTGCAGAGTTGTATTCTAGAACAAAGTGATATTGTTGATTGTCCTCAGGTAATTTCAAAGGGCGAGAAAACTTTGCTCTAACGTCAGATGTTGTCAAGGATCTAAGTCCAGAGTCTCCTTTGAACCAGAGAGTTAAGATTATGAAAGAAATGAGTGAAGCTGTTCTCAAAAACCACATTGAAGAGGTATGTTTTGAATCTACTTTGTAAATAACTTGATTAGTGTTGAGGTATGTTTTGATATTGTATTTTGTTGTAGATAACTTGATTAGTGTTGTATTAGTGTTGTATGTTTTGAAACTGATCTTTGTAGATAACCTGATTAATGTTGAGGTATGTTTTGAAACTGTATTTTGTAAAAAGATGGATTATTACATCCATTACTGTTTCCAGACTGAGGGACAGTTTTGTATTCAAGCCATATATTCTTCCACTAACAGCTTGCTAGGCCTGTTGTAGCTTCCTGAGATTTAAATTATTGTTGAGCTAAATTTTGAAGCTATTTTTTTTAGAGGACCAGATTAGTGTAAGAGGTATGTTTGAAAGTGTATTTAGTTGAAAATTATGTTATTTTTGAGGTATGTTTTGAAACTCTGTTTTCTAAAGAACAGAATTACTGTGGAGGTTTGTTTTGAAATTGTATTTTTGTAAAGAACCGGAATAGCCTCGAGGTATGTTTTGAAAGTATATTTTGTATAGAACAGATTAGGATTGAGGTATGTTGGGAAATTGTATTTAGCAGTGATCTTGGTTATAGTTGAAGTATGTTTGCAAACTACACTATACTATAAAAGTTTTACACTCTCTAGTCAAGGCATTATTCAAGTGTTTCAACTTTTTTTTAATACAATATTTCAAGCCAGCAACCCTCAATATATTGTTTGTGAAATGAAAGTAATTTTTGTGTTAAAAATCTATTTTAGTTATCATTTGGAAACCCAACATTTTAGACCGCAAGACCTTTAAATGTTGATAAACCTCAAAGCTAAAAATTAGTTTGCCTTCTTTGAGTGTAGCTCAAGCCTTTAACTGTCAGTTTTGTGGAAATTTCTTAACATTATTATTTCTCAATGTTATGCATCTGTTCTGCAAATTATCTTTGTAATATTTATGTATATTCAGAAACAATTTTTTGATCAAGGTATTATTTCAATAACATTTAAAACAATAATAAGCTATCCTAGATTTCAAATACCGCTTTGTACTCTTGATGTGGCACTGATTAGATTCTTACCCACTCATTAATTATCTTATAACTCGGTTAGAAATCAGATTTACCACATAGCTCAAAATACAAAGGAAAAGAACTGTACAGAATTATTTTGGTACTGGTTCTGGTAAACATCTGAATAGGTCTCTTATGTTAAATTGAGGAGTCATTTTAGATTTAAAATGCTAAAAACACAACAATATCATTACACTCTATATACTACTTAGACACATGTTGTGTTTGTTGCACTCTAGAGTGCAGTGGAAAAATTGTGGGCTTGCCTAAAGGACTTGTTCCATCATGACGTCGCTAAAGAACACAGACACTTGGCCTTCACCTTCTTCAGCTGTCTTGTCCAGGGTCAATACGAGAAGTTGGGTATCATGAGATCACATTTCTTCAGACTGATCAAAACACATGATGTGGCGGAGGATGTAGCACCCAGGTAAATACACCAACAGTCTGTTATAGTATGTAGCACCCAGGTAAATACGCCAACAGTCTGTTATAGTATGTAGCACCCAGGTAAATACACCAACCATCTGTTATAGTATGTAGCACCCAGTTAAATACACCAGCAGTCTGTTATAGTATGTAGCAACCAGGTAAATACACCAACAGTCTGTTATAGTATGTAGCACCCAGATAAATACACCAACCATCTGTTATAGTATGTAGTACCCAGGTAAATACACCAACCATCTGTTATAGTATGTAGCACCCAGTTAAATACACCAGCAGTCTGTTATAGTATGTAGCACCCAGGTAAATACACAACAGTCTGCTAGAGTATGTAGCACCCAGGTAAATACGCCAACAGTCTGCTATAGTATGTAGCACCCAGGTAAATACACCAACAGTCTGTTATAGTATGTAGCACCCAGGTAAATACGCCAACAGTCTGTTATAGTATGTAAAACCCAGGTAAATACACCAACAGTCTGTTATAGTATGTAGCACCCAGTTAAATACACCAGCAATCTGCTATAGTATTTAGCACCCAGGTAATTACACCAACAGTCTGGTATAGTATTTAGCACCCAGTTAAATACACCAGCAGTCTGTGATAGTATGTAGCACCCAGGTAAATACACCAACAGTCTGCTATAGTATGTAGCACCCAGGTAAATACGCCAACAGTCTGTTATAGTATGTAGCACCCAGGTAAATACGCCAACAGTCTGTTATAGTATGTAGCACCCAGGTAAATACACCAACAGTCTGTTATAGTAGTTAGCACACAGTTAAATAGAACAACAGTCTGTTATAGTATGTAGCATCAAGATAAAAATATAAAAACAATCTCCATAATAAGTCACATATGCTGAAGGTTTATCATCAGGGTAAAAATTGCATTCACATTATGCCAAAGGTCGAGCATTTAAGTAAAAATACAGTCACATGTGCCAAAGTTCAAGCACCAATTTAAAAGTATCAGATAAATTATGTAATATTCAGGGTTTAAACCCCTCAGCAGCTATGATGAGCCTGAATGTTGTAACATCTTGTTACTCTTTGTAAACGTTTAACCACCTCCACATCTGTCAACGTTTTACCCACTCTTGGATGAGCTGTTAATGTTTTGGTTTTTAGGTCTAGTTATATAATAATCATGTATGCATTGGGTCAAATCATGTTTTATCAACCAATAAATTTACCTTATTATAATGCATTTATATATATTATTAAGTTTTTGAATCTATGTAGAAGCAAAATTATACAATACCTTAGATTTCAGTCTCAAATTCTCTCCAAAATATTAAGCAACACAATTAAAGAGATTACACTTTTATTTTGGGTTGTTGAAAACTACACATCTGTCTTTTCTATGTTCTTTTGTACTCAAAAAGTTGAGTTTGGTCTCAAATACAAATTTTTAAGATCAAAAAAAGGATATGTTAGCTTTAGTTTTCTCTAAAAGCGTTTTTATTTAAAAGAAAAAATATCCACATGGTTTATCAACATGTGTGCCAATTTTCAAAGTGGAACTAGATAGTTTATGAGAAATAATTATATTATATTAATCAGGTCCTAAATTAAATTAAATTTTAAAAACACTCAGCTTTGTTATGTTTACATAGTTCAGTTGAAGTATTGGAATAATGTAGATCTCTTCATTTTAATATATTGTACTTTGAAAGTTTCTTTTTGTCATTGTTGTATTGAACAATGTGGGTCAACTTTAGTTAAGTTAAAACACATCTTGCCTATATCCAAAGGATATCTGATTTTATTGGATACACAAAATGATGGTCCAACTGGAAAGAGGATATGGCAGTAGACCTATAGGTATCTCGTCTAAACAATGAGACCCAAAGTTAGTTAGCCTAGTAATTGTTTGCACTAAAAGTTAATTTAATCATTAAACTTAAAATGGATTTTGTATTAAAGATTTTAACATAGTTAATTTCACTAGCTCTAAAATCATCATCATCATCATCATGAACAGTTTCCAGCCACTGGCCGGGCCTATTTGGAACAATAGCCTATCCAAGGTATCCTTTCTCCGCACCACCTCTCCTCCACCATGACCTAGTCCTCTCCTCCAAACTCCCTTCAAACATCTGTCCCTCGGTCCTCCTCTTGTCCTCCTGCTCCTCATTTTAATATTCTACATCTTCTTTGGTATCTTCTCCTCCTCCATTCTCCTCACTAGACAGTACCACCTTATTCGTGCTTTCTATAATGTCTTGCACTGGCTCCTCCTCAACCATTCCTCTCACCCTTTCATTTCTCATCCTATCCATTATTGTCACTGCTATAATACTTCTTAGAAATTACATTTCCTAGTCTTGAATTCTGTTTTCATGCTGCCCCTTTACTATCCATGTTTCCTCTACTTATCAATATTGGTACAAACTATGTCCTGTAGATTACTCCTTTACATTTCCTGGGCACACTCCTGCTCCAAATTCTTCTCACAATTGTGAAAAAATGTTTCTGCTAGCCTCCCTCTCTCCCTGATTTATCTTCTGTTTCTTCTACTTTACTCTATCACACTCCCCAAGCATATAAAGCTTTTCAATATCTTCAACTGTTCTCTTCCTTCTGTAACAGTCATTCATGCACCTCTCTCTATCTTTCTTGTTGTAATCATCATCTCACTTGTCCTTATATTAAACCTCATTCCATACCGTTCCACCACTTGATTCTATGCATCTAACTGCTCTTGAACTTCTTTCTCCTCATTGGCCCATGCCATCAGGTCATCGGCAAACACTATTGCTTTCATACTTCCCTCCTCAATTCTTTCTACCACTTCTTCCATCACTACAATGAACAATAATAGTGAGAGTGCACTTCCTTGCTGCAGGCCATTTCTCAATTCACACCACTCTGTCTTCTCCCCACTCATTTTCATACAGCTCACACTACCTTTGTACAGATTTCTCATTCCCCTTATCGTATTGTCCCTCACTTCTTTCTTCTTCAGTGCTTTCCACACTCTACATCTGCACACACTGCCAGAGCCTTTTTCAACATCCGGCAAAGTCATCTGCAGGTCCTTCCCTTACTCAAAGTGTGTCTCATGTAACTGTCTTACCTCAAATATGAGATCTACTGTGGACCTTCCTGGCCTGAAGCCAAACTGTTCCTTCTTCATTCATCTTTCCACTGTTACCCTTATTCTTTTCTCCAGTGTCTTCTCATAATGTTGCACTATGGCTCATCAGGGTGACTTCCCCTTTAATTTTCACATACTTTCCTGTCTCCTTTCTTGATAATAGTTACTATCAAATCCTTCTAGTCCGCTGGGATCTTCTCCTCCTTCCTTATTACTCTAATCACTCTACACAGCCACTGTAGTCCCTTCTCTCTTGCACTCTCACATCTCCACACTCACTTCATCCCCTCCCGGTGTCTTCCTCCCCTTCATGCTCTTCAGTAACTCTTCCACCTCCCTCCAGGTTAGGTCCCTCACATTTTCCTGGCTAATATTTGAAAATATTCTCCCCACATTTCCTTAATTTCTCCTTTTCTACTACATAATTCCCATTTTTGTCTACCGTTTTGACCTGCTCCTCCCCACTTCTTATTTTACTTCTGACCATTCCATACAGGACAGGAAAAATTATAAAAATGTATGTTATTAAAAGGTGTCTGTTATTTGTAAAAATATATTTGTTTATATCAAATTTCTTGGGCATAGTTTATTCTCTATGAATCTATGTAGGCCCTGCTGTGAATATTATCTACAACAATCACAATCTAATTACTGCAGTGTTCAATATTGTATTCAGGGTAATTATGACTAATGAATAAATACTGTTTGTAGCATACTGTACAGATTGCACAATAAACAGAACAACACGCACACTATGTGTGAACAGTAGGCTTTCTATACTGTATATGTACACACAACTATGTGTGAACAGTAGGCTTTCTATACTGTATATGTACACACAACTATGGATGATTGTTGAACCATCCCCCTGCTGATGTCTTGGAAGGGGTGGGAGGTATGACCTTGAAGTTAATTCTACGTAGGCTATTTTAACTACTTTCACTAAAGGGGGAAGGAGGGATTGGTAACACTTCAAGCGAGACATTGGTATTCCTGACATTCCTACAGTCATATATCTTAAATGGACTGGCGTTTACGATTTTCGTCCACCGCTTAGAGATTGTTACGAATGTATATGCGTTTCTAGCAGTGTCTGTATTCGTTATTGAGAAATTCTTTTATTGGAAAGTTGTTTCGCCATAAGAACCCATACATATTTTGGGAAATTTAAACCGTCATAAAGAAGAATATGCTATTCAGAGGTGTCCGTTAAGGGAGTTTACACTGTAGTAGCTTTTTAGTATTCTATAAAATTCAAGCAGTACACCCTGATTTTGTTCAAATAAACTTTAAATTACTTGTAATGGGATTCATTAGAAACAATTAGTTGCTATTTCCTGTTAAAGGACTTGATCCTGGACCAGTTTAAGTAGAATACCGCATCCCTATTCCCTAAATAAATAACACTGACATAAAATAAAATAATCCGCCATTTTGATGACTGTACAACACACTGTAGGTAAACATATTGTTGAAAAACTTTTAAATTCACACAAGACTTAGTTTTTCGTGCACACACATATATTTTACATGAACCACTTAGAATCAACTTAGCACACATATTGATATATCATGTACATGGCTAAAGTAGGTTTTTAAAACGCTCTTCTAAAGAAATTTAAAGCCAAAATATGCTTTATTTAACTGAAAATTCATATTATAAATGTATACACTGATATATTTGAATTTTTTTAAAAATATTATTTTATTTAAATGTAAAATTAAAGAACATTTAAAGAGCTTATAAATTAAACCAATCTCAGTTCTTCAATGATTGTATTTGAATTGGGTACAGATAATTTTAAGCTTAAATGCAACCAGTCAAAAGGTGTATATTTTCTTAACGTTTTTACTTCAATATCTTGGAAAGAATTTGACCATGGAATATAAGAATTTGTATAATTTAGTTCCACTAACAGGCACAAGCTCTCCACCAAAAGTTTCTGTTACTGTAATTGTAACAAGTTGTTTCTTGTGTCAAGATTCGAGCTGCTCCAGAGTCTGACAGAGAACGGGAAGGATATAAAGTATTTTGAGGAGGAGGTGGGGCCATTCCTTATGCAGTGGATGCCTGCCATCACAGGGGTCGGCAAAACTCAGCAGTTTCTCGCTGTTTGGGTGAATGTCATCAAGTTCAACGCTGCCTATGTTGATGAGGAGGTCATTAAGGAACTGGTCCAGTGAGTCAATACATTCATTCTACTAGCTATGAGGCCACTGGAAAACATTCATACTGTATGTACATTATGAGTAATTATGGTTTACATCTTAGATTTTATAATGCAACTTTTATGGAAATAACAAACACAGGTAAAGAAGGAGAGGAGAAACAAACATGTTTTACTTCTAATAATACAACTGTTCAAATATAATGTGGGGAGACCTGGTGGTCTAGGGGTAAGGTGTCAGACTTCTGTGCTGGGAGTCCGGGGTTCAATCCTCGGTCCTGGCAGAGATTTATCTGATTACCAAATCCTTCCTTCACCTCTGACAAGACGTCTTGTGAATGTGAGGAATGCCAGGTCTCCATCGTGGTTCGGATTCTACGTTAAACTGTAGGTCCTCCATTTCATCTCACAATCATCCTACCACTACACATTAGCGTAAATGCGCATAACCCGAACGGGTAGTAAGACTCGGTGCTAATAATAATAATAATAATAATAATCATCCATCATCCATCCATCATCATCATCATCATGGGTTTAGTCTAAGGAGACATTTTTATTTTTAATCTGTATTAATATTTGCACAATTTATTCCCAGTACAGTTAAGTTCTCAAATTTTTACACAATAAATTTGTTATTAAGGCTTTCTCGCCAGTTGAAAAAGTTTTCAACTCAAATAAGGTTCATATTTGGTTTATTTTTGACATGTTTGTTTCAATGGATAATTTTATATATATAATTTCTGTTTATGAAAATAAAACTTTGATGAAATTAAACTTTACTCAAACAAAATGGTGATGACACTATCAGCTATACTTCAGTTTACTAAAAACTGCATCTACTCCCTTTAAAGTGATGCTTGAAAAATTGTGTTGCTATTGGCTGTTTCACTCTTAAATTGCAGAACAGACTCTTATGAACACTTAGTATATCTTTCTCATCCATTGGTTCCTCCATTAGCACTGTCCAGGCTGAGTTGCCAAATTTGTAGCTTAAAAAGGAGCATTGTTATTTCTAAGGAATAATCATGGTCACTGATGCATCTGGCGAAAGCAGTATAAGCTACCAAAACATTCTTAAACCACTTATTTTTTTTATGAAATATGAAAATTAATTGCATCTCCATTTCACAAGTTTACAAATATAGCACTTAATGAGTCTTGTTCCAAATTTTGCGGGGGAAGCCAAACATTTTATGGTGGCTTTAGTAATAGTTATGAAAAATGTCTGCAAAGTCTTAAAATTATATCTTTTACATGAGGTTAAAAAAAACATTAAAACATATGCTACTGCCTGAAATATTTAAAGTAAAACATGAAAAAGTGGTCTTGGTAGAAACTGTTTTACTTTTGATTCTACATGGGTATATTATGTGAAAGAAATCATACAAATAGTTCAAATTTAGTTTTGAAAAACAAACAAACTACAATTCATTGGCACCTCACACTGAGATGACATTTGATGTTGTAGAGTGGGAAACATAATTTACTTTATACCTGGGCTTGAGGAGCACAACACTCTTAGGCAGCTGTGATGTTGAATATTGAAGAGGCATATTCTTAGAATTCACATAAAAATTGATAATATTGGCTACACCTAAAACGTATAGTCAATTTTACATTCAAATGGAAACAAATATACTTCTCGGTTTGTATAGCTATAGGCTGGATTTGTTGTCATTGTTGATACAAGTTTAAATATTTGAAAATATATTTTATGTGCAACAATAATTTATTATACTAAAATATACTTTGGGGTGAAGAAACTAGCTAACCATATTGGTGGTCGGTCGATATAAAAGCTATATTCTCAATACACTTTGTCCCCTTTAGTAATCAGGCTGGGGTTAGAATCCTTGCCGAATTCACGGGCATGGATCCAACAGCTTACCTAAATTGGTAACCCTTGTGATAACTGTTGTAGGGGTCCCAAGTTCCATTCCCGGAATGATCAAAGATGTATCATTAAAGTGTTGAATGGGGTACTGAGTATAGGGCTTTTCTTGGTATACAGGGTTTCACAGAGCAACTACCTGCAGCGCTTTTACAATGGTCAATACATTGTCCTTCATTAGCTTTTCAACACTTCATTTTGCAATAACCGTTAACCAGTTCTTCCTGGTTCATGTCTTCCAGACTCGGCACTTTGGAAAACTCTGACATGATCCTGTGGTGCACATTCGAGAGCATCATATTCTTTTGATCAAAGATGCCAGTCCATTAAACACAGTTCTACTCAAATCCGCTGACATCAAGGAACAACGTTTTGAAGATGCTTTGATGACCAACTGTGCAAATTAGGTCTTAAGGGCACATTAATGCTATCAAGTGCCACAAAGATGTTGCCTATGCAAATGTCTCTCCTGAAATTCTCAAATTTTGTCTTCAGATTATGTAGCTTAGCAAGCAAAATGTCCACTGTAGGGTAGCTAGAGCACTCCATCTTTTGGATGATGTCCACCAAACAATTTGTATTTTCATGGACATACATAGCTAACACCTTTCAAACCAAGAGTTCCACCAGGTCACTACTGCCATTGGGAACTTTTTTTTTAAACATCAGAAATTGCTCCATACATAAAAATGCTTTATTTTCCTGTTGGTTGAAAACAAATTCATCTGTATCACTATGTCACTGGGTGCCAGGAGTTCCTGAGGCCACATTTTGCCCACCAAATTTAATTTGTGGGCCCAGCACTGGATAAGAAAAAGACTGTTGCCCAGAACATTTAAGTTCATCCACTCACTTCGTCATGAAGTGTGCAGAGTCTCTCGCTACACATCAAATACTTGAATAATCCACTCCACATGCTTTAAGAGAATATAAGATTGCTTTAACACATTTGGTACTATTAGCTGCCTCCAGTAAGTGAAACTGCTGACAAAAATATCTGACGTGGACACTACCACTATCTTGAACAGAACCATTAAATTGCATCTTCCCATTTTGTCGATGTTCTCATCAAAGAATATATTGACCCGTTTCTTGCCCATTTTGCTCTAAATCGCTTCTTTTCAGACATTGATCAGTTCTGAAACATACTTCTCCCTAAGTTTGTGCATGTGGTAAATCACCAACCTCAAGTAGAAGAAAAAATCAAATTAGAATGGTTGTCATCAAACACAATTTATAACAACATAATCTTGCTACAAATGTTACTTTCATTGGGAGTATGTTAATAATTTGATTTTTACAAATTATTTCATGGTAATTGCCATAACTGCAAATTGAGAAATAAATATCTTTTTGCTTCACTATATTTCTGCGTCCATTGCCGATTGTTGGGATCGTTCACCTTTTCATGCAGGATGTTAACCCTTATAAACTCTTCCTTTGGCTCTTCTGCCAATTTATATAACAAATGTTTCTTCCTCTTGGCCGTATTCACCAAACTTACTAACAATACTTGGCATTCGGTACCTCTTTAAATTTCAGATGCTTTCTTATATCTTTCTAATACATTGTGGTTCACGTGGAAATCCCTGCTGTCCTGTGATGCAGCAACTTTACAAAACTTACATGGCATTGTTTTATTGTCACTCATACAGGTTTTGTTTGCCAAAGTTCTTCTTTCAATCTTTTGCTGTCACTGATGGCTTAGGCATTTCCATGCATAATAGTATAGAAAATCTCTTAACTGAACCTGGCAATATTAAGCTGAGAATGCATATGAGAATAAGAACTGAAGCTCTTTTAGTTTGTAGTACACACCATGCAATGCCACCTGTGCTATGACTAGAGCCCGGATTTTTATGTGACTATAACCCACAAAATATGTGACTATAACCCACAAAATTTGTTCAAAAAAATGTGACAAAATTATTTAAATATCTAGAAAAGTATGTAATAATATGAAAATATGTAGCTTTGAACTAACCATCTTTCCCCAAGTTAATAATACATACATATGTTATTGAGTAAAGATAATTTATGGCCAAAAATTTTGAAGAAAGTAATTTAAAATAAATTGCATTAGATAATTTTAGAAATCACACTAACACTACGAACTTTCATTGAAACCACGAGAGTTGCCGACTCTTTGAAAACAAGTGTATGTGAAACCCCTTCAATTTTTTTAAAGTCAATTTCCTGGAATTCCTATTTCTGTCCGGGGCTTGGTATTTGATCTCAACTTACTAGCCATTGTTAATATTAAACTTATACATATTGATAGGGTTGATCTTGTTTGCTTTTAAAAATACAGTTCTATTTGTCATATTATTGTGGCATATTTCAAAATACATTTCCTTGATTGATTTTGTGTTCCATTTTTGTCATTGTAAGCTTTGCTACTCCATATCCATTTCTCCTCCCGACCAAAGAATGGTAGAATGAGCTAACTAGGACAGAGAATTATTTTTTTTTACAACTCATCAACTTGTGTTTACAAACTGCCATGCTATTAAACATGTGCTGCTAGTGCTACAATTAGGCGATACAGCGGTCTCTGCCTTTCACAGCACGAGAAACGTTAAACACAAAGTTAACTTACAGCAACTGTAAGCCTCTCTGACGAGCCAGCATACTTGACATGGATTTTGCTCAACACCAACCCTTCACTGGTTACTTTCATTCATGCCTGAAAATTAGTAATATATTATTTTAAAGTTTTTCTACCCTGAGAAAGACATAAAATTAATACCACAATAAAAAGTCATGCAAAGTATTTAATTTTTTGTAATATTTTCAAGAATATGTAGAAATCATTAAAATAAATTAAGAACACCATATATCAGATCAAAACTGAAAATACAGTTCCAAACAAATGAATTCACCAACATTTTGCTTTTCACACTTCTCAGGTTTAGTTTATGTAATTACATAAATTATTAGCACCGCGTCTTACTACCTGTTCGGGTTATACACACTTACGCTAATGTGTAATGGTAGGGTGATTGTGAGATGAAATGGAGGACCTACAGTTTAACGTGGTATCCAAACCACGGTGGAGGCCTGGCATTCCCCACATTCACAAGATGTCTTGTCAGAGGTGAAGGAAGGGTTTGGTGACTGAAAATATATAAATCTAGATGTAGCCTAGCACATATTCACCAATGTTTCCACGCTGAAAACTGTATTGCATGATGGGGTGCAGTTGCCAAATAGAAATTACAATATATTGCATCTATTTGAATTAGTGTTATCCAAGTAAAAACATTAAAATTTTCATACAAATGTGTGTTATTTGCATGTGACTAGTTATATTCACACCCTGACCACATGTCTTGGATATTCCAGAAACACATGTTTCCTGTGTTGTTGGAGCAACTCCCAGCCTGTGGTTCTGACCTGCCTGCAAGTTCTCGATACCGTGGTGTGCTACACCAACCTCCCGTCACAGTCCATCACAACTTTCATCATAGCCCTTTGTCGCACAGTTAACGTCGAGGCATATTGCCAGACCAGCTGGAAGGTATTAGCACACATGTACTCGTCATCATCAACTGTTTCTAGTCTATGGCCAGGTCGGTTCGGTAAAAAGGCATCCACCTTCTTTTGTCCTTCCACCATTCTTTCACCTTTATTTGATTCCAGTCTTCTCCTCTAATTTACACATTTCCTGTTATCTATTTCTGGCTCTCCCATGCTCTCTTTTCCTTACACACTTAATCTCCATTATTCTCCTTGGAATTATTTTCTTTCCCATTCTCATTACATAACCATATCATCTCTTCTATCTCTTATACTCCCTCTAACCCAACTCTTGCTGGTCAACTCGTGTCCTAGTCCTGTTTCTTTATGTACCAGCTAGCAAGTTCCCATGGCCTCCACTCTCCTTGCCCCTCCATGTTTCTTTATGTACCAGCTAGCAAAGTTCCCATGGCCTCCACTCTCCTTGCCCCTCCATGTTTCTGCTGCATATGTGACTATAACACAAAGTACACCCTATGTCTACTATTAATTATAATATAACAGACCTAGCGATCCGGTAGTGGAAAATATGTGGCTTGAATAAAAAACTGACTTAGGCCACAGGCTGGAAACAGTAATGGATGTAAAAAAAACTTATATAATAAACAAGTATGATAGAATTGTAGAAAAATTAACCACAATTAAAAGTAAAAACAATATAACATATTTGCAAACACTTCTTGATGACAAATTGATCTATGTTTGTATGTCTTGAAGTAATGGCAACTGCCTCAGGAAGTAGTTTAAAGTAATTTTTCTACAATCCCATCACAATTATTTAATTATTCACAGATAACTGTTGATTTATGAACGTTCTAATGACATCATAAGTCGTACAAAATTTCTTAAATTTGCTAATGGATAGTTTTTAACTAAACAAAATACCAAATGTATAATGAACATAATAATTGTGAGATTTAAATTAATACATTCTACGACTAGAAGAAAAAGGGATTGGAGGAAAATTAAAAGTGGGAAACACAGGCATTTTTTCATTATCAGACACCCTCCCATTGACTTAATTTGTACTTAATGCCATTTAAGTGGAAAACACAGATATTTATTCATTATCAGACACCCTCCCATTGACTTCATGTGCACTTATTGCTATTTAAGTGTAAAAGTTTAACTTGGAGGAAGATATTGGCTAAGTAAAAGTATAATTCATATGTATGGACATATATTATGTTAGTACTAATTTAATTTATTTATACTTTGTGACTCTTTTATGTTTTTAATTAAAACTAACAAGTAACATATAATTGTTTTTTTTCGTTTATAATTTTATGTTAAATATCCTATATGGTAAACAAATACGCATTCATACACTACAATAAAACGTAAGGTATAGATCATTTGTTGTTTATTATATGGCTTTCTTCTTTCAGCTCTACTCCATCTAGCTTTATAACTTTTTTAAACTTCTCATTGCCATTTATTTTTGCCATCAAATCATAAGTTCTAATACCTCAGCACTGGTTAAAAATCAAAATAGTGGAGGTGTTGTGCTTTAGGTATAAATTTAACCACATCTGAAGGAGACTTTTAATTAAAAGACAGACTACTAACATTTAATTTGGATGGAAGTAAAGCTGACTAAATACAAATAGCTGCGGTCCAAATTCTAATAACCCCGATTGTGTTTTAGCTTATATTACACATGCTAACACATTTAGAGAATGTATTTACTTAACCCAACCAAGGTCTTTTGTCTACTGAGTTGGCAATATTCTTATCTGGGATCAATTTATATCATGATTTTAGCTCTTTTGAGGGTTTTATTGATACCAACAAAATCTTCCTGTATTTGTGTAGAGTTAGTGTGAAAACTCGTCTGTTAAAACCAATCTCATAATATCCAGCTGGGATTCAAACCCTAACCCTTTTGTCACTGGCTAACCAGACAAGACTGCCAGTTTATGTCCTACATGATGTATGTCTTTCTCACATATCCTGGTGTTGACAAAAACAAGGGGTGTACATGTTGGCTGGGAATGGTTGGATGGATTTGAATGGCTTTTTTTGTTGTTAAATTAGCAATGCAGTGCTATTTTGTGAGTACTTATTAGTTTATAAATCAACTACTCAAATCTAATGTAAGAGCAACAATTGATTCTTTGCCATAATTTCAGCAATTTAAGTCCAGGGTATCTACCATCCGGGAAAATCAGGGAAAACGGGAATTAGCCGGGAATTTGAAGTGATCGGGAAAAAACGGGAATAAGCCGGGAATTTGGTAAATCACAATAAAAATCCGGGAAAATGATATTTTACTCAAAATATGAAATACAATAATATTAAATAAGTAAATTATGTCATTTTTTGTTTGTAGCTGTGTAATATATTTTTAATTCCTAGTAAACAATTTTAATACAAATTAAAAAAAAAATCAAATTTTAAAACTTAT
>CABFOV010000997.1:32931-73847 GCA_902141375.1 Timema poppense
GTTAGAAGGATGTTACATACATTTTAGTGGGGAATTTTATACAATGATCTGGGGAAATCAGGGAAAAAGACGAGGATTTCATTGGTCAAGTTGAGTAGACACCATGTTAAAGTACTGAATTGTAAGTTGAGTTCCTAGTGCACTCAAGTTCTCTTAAGGATACTGACACAACCACCCTTAAATGTTGATTAAAAATAAATATAATTAATAAGAAAAGACCTTTCTCCTATTGACTAAAAAGAGCTAAAAGGAAAACCCTATCATACTATCATAAATAATTACTTTTTTCAATTAAAAATTATTAGGTTATTGTTCTTAAATTTATAATACTTGTTAGCTGTAAGGCATGCTAAGTCAAAGCAGTCCATATTTTGGCTGATCCATGGTGGATGCAACACAAAACTTCAATCGAAGAAAGTTTGGATTTTCTCATATTGTGATGTGTCGTCCAAGACACTTTGCATCACAAAGTATGAACTATATATTGCAGATAATGCGCAACCTTCTAGGAACTCACCTGGGGCATTCGGCCCTGTATACCATGTGTCGTATCCTTCAAGACACCTCCTCCCAACACGATGTCCATCTACTCCGAGGGGCTGTGTTCTACGTCAATATGGCACTCTGGGGGACCAAGAGGGTGACCACTCTCAAATACACCGCTACCTCTGTTCTGCCTTCTTTCCTTGCGGTAAGCAAGTTTTAGACAAACGTAGTTAAACTTTACCACTGTCATAACAACATGAATATAGGTAAAAACTTTGGTATGGTTATTTATTGCGAACTAGTTAATAATATTTTTAAATTAAAGGGCCTTCACACAATACAGGATGTTTATGAAAGGATTCCGATGTTTTGAAAATTCATATTAAATCCATCAAGTGTGGTAGAATGAGCCACACATCGAAGTGTATTAGTCACAAAAAAATATAAAGATATGACCTTTCATGATATATTAATTTAAGTGATATTTTCAATCTTTCATTTATAAAATTTGCTTTGAATTCCTGGAGTTCTTTTATAAATCTCCTGTAGGAAGCCTAAATTATATGCACACATGGTAGATAAAAGCCTATTTGTACCTAAATTTTTTTACTAGACAAAAAAGTTTATGCATTTTAATCATCACACATACTCGTCAATCACCAAAGTGCAAGAAAAGCACTATTTCCAAATTTCTAAGTCAGTCTACGCGGTAAGACATGGAGTAAAAAAAGATCTCAATCTAGCTTTATGGTGTAGTTTTCTTCTTTAAATATTTATCTTTGGACACAATATGGTTGTGAAAGTAGCTAGTTCAAACACTTGTTTTACTATTTACTAATGATCTTTGGTTTAGGTAAACATATTTTCATTGAATTTATTGTTATATTATTTATTTTTCAGACAATATCAAGATAAAGGTAGACAACAACCAAGTTGTTAGTGTTAATTAACATTTAAATCAACAAAATTGAAATAGACATTTAATAGGTAGGGATTTGTGAGCACTCATATTATCAGCTTTGAGCCGAGCTCATCGCTTAAGCTTGGGATCGAGATCAAGATCGAAAGTTTTGTAGGATCGTCATTTTCGAGCCTCCGCTTCATGTACTTAATAATCGATTTTCAAAATGCAATAATAAGCATAGATTATTTAATTGAGATAATATCAGCATTTCCACTTATAAATCATTCGGATACTTAACAAATTGTTAAATATTAATTTCAATTTTCACACTAATAACGCAATAAAGATTTAAAAACCCTTTCGATCGGTAAATTTATTCAATATTGTCGTCCATTTTGAATTGTACTTTTATTGAAGTTGTCTACTTGTATTGCCATGACAAAGCAATGAAAATAAAAATAGCTAAGAAGATTACTTAATAAATGAATGATTCCTTTTACTATTTTTACCTGGTCCCTTTCTAAAATAATAATTTATGTTAAATTAAAAATGTAATATCAAGAATATATTATATATCAAATGTTTTCAAACTTAAGATATTTAAAACTCGTATTAATTAATATGCTCAGCTAAAAAACTAGCTCTAGTTTAGTTACTATTTAGTTATAGAATTATGTTGGTTAGCTTGTTTAAAATCACTGTTGATCCTATTTATTGCAATACATATTTTACCAAAATTATCACATTTATATTAAAAAAGCATTTACTATTTCATATCATTTGCTAAAAATAATATTTTAGTCATATTATTTTCAATTATAAAGTATCAGCATCAACTTTTATAAGCATTAAGAATTGAATTGAAGTAAATTTCTCAATACAATAATGTCTAACGTGAGCCCATACAACACGCATGTGTAACTGCGCATAGAGGAATGGAAATGGAACATGGAACAGAAGGCATGATCATGCACAATTATACTAAGGAATAATAAACTAATTATGAAACACTTGAAATTTCTAATTGTTATGATACTTACGTTTTCTTATAGGGTAAATGAAGTTACTGAACCATATTTTGGGGAAATATTAGCTTATTAAAATGACAGTTTTATTAACTTTTTATCAAGACAGTGTAGAAACACACTACAATAATGTAAAGTGATAGTGAAGGAAGCCAACCTGAAAGGATAGTTAGGGTAGACCTAGATAAAAACAAACAACTTCTCTATTTTCTTTTACAATTCCCACTTCTTCACACTTCCACGACTAAGCATTGTTTAGAATTTTTGGAAATGTTTAGTTTTGATATGAAGAGACATTAATGACAAGGTAATATTCCCGGAAATTCAAACTAATGTACAACTGTGGAAGTTTTGAAGAAGTGGGGAGTGTAAAAGTTTAAGAAGACAAGATAGAAGTGTGTTTGTTCCTATTTAGGCCTAACCTAACTATCCTTTCACGTTGGCTTCCTTCACTATCACTTACTTTACATTATTGTTCAGTGTTCCTACACTGTCTTCCAAGCCATCGTGAAATTGTTAATTTTTTTAAGGTTTTTTTAAAATTTTCAGTCTCATTTTAATGTCCTTGAAGACATGAGTGTTGAAACCATTTATATTATTTTTTTATTAGATTTTTATTTGAGTGGTGTTCTTATTTTTAAATTGTGTTTTATAGGTGTTATTTCTAATTTAAAACCCAATATTTCCATTATTCAACTATACTTTTTAATATTTTAAAATCATGAATTTCGGGAGCGTTTAGAAATACTCGACTTGAGTTCGACTCGAATGAAAAAAACTTAGCTTGCAGACCCCTATAAATAGGCAAAATTGTCAATTTCTTGAAAAAAGATATTTTCTTATTTTACAAATGTACCTGAAAAATGCTATTGTGGTCTTTAAATATGTTTTGATAGTAATTTTAACGTGCCAAGTACAAGTTTGTAAAATAATGTCTCTCGAAATTTTGGTGTTTCTATGTATATTCACTGTTAAACTTAGTTTAGTTAAAATAATAATTTTAAATCAAACATTTAAATGAGAAATGAAGGGAAAACATACACACTTACCAGACATTTGTAGGCCTCAAATTTCACAATTAAAACACAGAATTATGTAATTTTCGGTGCACACTACTCCCTTATTTCTTCAGCAGGAGAAAGTAAAATACAAACTTGACTAACTATCGCTCTAAGGAAAACCTCTTTTCACTTTGAGGTAGTTTTATTGTATTTGGAAGAAGGTATAGGAAAAGTGGATAGAAACATATAATAGGGACGAACACAATATGGCTCTTACAATGAACTGTGTTCTTCATTTCATTGTAAAAGCCAAATTGTGTTTGTCCCCCTTTTATATGTTTCTATCCACCTTGGAACTAGACTAATTATAATTTTAGAAAGGGACCATGTGAACATATTAAAAAAAATATGAATTATTTAAGTACCGATATTTAGTAATCTATTTAGCTATTTTTATTTTTATTTACTTGTCATGGCATTTCAATTTTAGCCGAGGATAAATAATTCAAAATAAATAAATACTGGTTAAAAGTAGCTTTAGAGTTCTATTATGTTATTAATGGGACATTCGATATTAATTTTAACAGGTTGTTAAGTTACCGAATGATCTATAAATGAAGCTGCCAATATCATCTAGATTAAATAGCTTATTCATATAATTTTTTTAAATAAAATTTGAGTTGTACATACATCAAAAGGAAGTCAAAACTGAAAAGCCTACAAAACTTTTGATCTGAGTCCCGAGTTTTAATTACGATCTTGGCTCGAAGCTCGAAATACAAATACTCACAGAAAAATAACAATTTTGATCTCTTACATTCACCCTTAACATTACAAATTTGTTATGTATATAAACATACTTAATTGTAATGTATTTGGAAAAAAAAAAGCAAGTAGTAAAAAAATACTTAAACAATATGGCTATGTTTAATTTGCACAATATCACTATAACTCAAATATAAAGCTTTATATATTAAAAATTTGCTGGCAGTAAAGTTAAAAGTAAAATAACTTATAGTGTTTACATTGAAAAAAACCCATTTCTTAAAATTGATATTTTTTAAAACCCATAATTTTTATTTAATGGGATTTTTGACAGTTACATCATCAGACGTCCATACATTACTATTTTTAAGTTACAAGGATACACCAAGAGTGTAGCGTTAGATCTTGTGACTTGGTGGACAATTTCGGTCATTAGGGCCTAAAAGACATGGCTATCGTCCATATGGACAGGACAGAAACAGTCGTGGACTGAGAGGATGTTCCCGCAGAGTAGTTTGGTCAAGCTGGAAATATTCACTGTTTTATACTAACACTAAAGTACTTTGGCTCTAAATTGGTTTTGGATTGTCCATCAAAAGAATGTAAAAAAACCTGGCATTTGTTACAACTGTCAAGTATTCCACATGGGTGGAGTTTGTAAGTCTCTTGGACTGTAGGGTGTTAAATGAGGCCACAGTATTCATGTATGTGTCACGTGTGTGTTAAATAAAACATGGAGTATAGCGTTATACAATCTCTGTTGTTATTGGAAGAAAAGAGAACTTTCATTGATACAAGGACTAGACCTCGGACAACTATTGTAGTTACAAAAGGATGTTCAAACATCTTGTACTGAACTCTTAGATTATAACTATGTCACACAAAACTTCTCAAAGAAAGAGAGAGAGAGAGAGACAGGAGGGACAAGAAATGTGTCCCCAGAAAAAGAGCATTGAAAGAGAATCTTGGTGTTTTTTTTCTGTGTTGTTGAAATGTTGAAATTAGAAGGTTTCTTATCTTTCCTCTTCTTACCTTTACCTTATTTTTTGGAGGCGACAAGGACCTTAGAAGACCATTGTAGGTCCTTTGTGCTCCACTTTAGTCAGTCCTTCGTTTGCACCCTGCTTCCTGTCTACCTGAACTATCTGCGTGTAAGCTACAGTAATGAGCAAAGTGCAAAATGTTTACAGAAAGATAGCGATCAGCAGGGAACTAACTAACTCTCAGTTAACATACTCATTATTTGAAGCCCAAATATCAAAATCAGACGACCTAACTAAAAATAGATCTAACAGGAAAGTTACCCTAATTATATTCAGGAACAGGATTGTTTACATAAAATAGGTGTAAAGAATGACAAATGAACAGTGATCAATGGCTATAAAGCCAGTTTATTATTAAATAAATGTAAGTAGAAAAATATCAACATAGTCAACCTAAACAACTGTGAACAATTCGCAAAAGAATACTAAAGATAGAAATCAACAATTTAAACAATATGGCCTCAGCCTTCAAAATGATGTCAAGCAGTAAACAAACTTTTCTAAAAGCGTGCCAAAATGATTTAAATGCCAAGAGGTTTATAAAATATAACAAAAATAATGATTATTAGTCCGTTCATGGACTTCATTTTAAGAAAAAGATTTTTTAATTCCAAATGAGCAAAGTTCCCTAGATTTAAATTTAGTAAAAAAAAAAGAAAAACAATTTAGCTTAAACATGATCTTATTTTAAGTCTTTAGAAAAGTTTTAGACCATAACAATAATTTCAATAAAATTATAATAACAATATATTAGCCAAAAATGGTTACGTACTTACATTTATCCGTAGGTTCCTAACACCATTTCAGCATCAAAGACTACCTCTCACTATCGAGTTTTGGCTTCTACGTCACATTTTCTCAGCGGGGAAATAGGGCGGGGAGGAATCACATGATACAAATCTCTCAATGTAGTCATCAGTAGCGAGCTATCAGCAGCAATCACTCTGACGCATGCGCTATATGTCTATTGTTTTTAGGTTCATGGTAGGGGACAATAGATGTAAGCACAATTCACTCTCTTCCCTTTAGTTGCCGCGCTTGCGCAGTTTAGGGCACACTGTCTGCTTGGATGGTATAAGTCTATGCAACACACACTGGTGGTAGGGATTTGTAGACATGTTGAGAACCAGTAGGGAAGTTAGTCGTCACCACCACTCTTTCTCCTTGAATTGCTTCCATTCATCTCCTCTTGCTCGCACACTTTTTGTTATCCGCTCCTCCCATATCTTTCTTGTCTCCCTCGCGGTCTTTTTCCTACATACTTATCACCATCATTTTCGTTGGCATCCTCTTCTTTTCCATCCTCATTACATGTCCATACCCTCTCAGTCTTGCTTCCTCTATTATCTCATGTACTCCCTGTACCCCCACTCTCCCCCAGATAACTTCATTCCTAATCTCGTTTCTCCTCGTGACAGCTAACATACTCCTCACAAACTTAATTCCCACGTTCTCCACTTTCCTGGTCTCTCTTACATTCATTGTCCATGTTTCTGCAGCATATGTGACAATGGGTACAAAGTATGCCCTATGCAGCACTTCCTCACATTTCAAGGGCACTTTCCTTCTCCAAAACAGGTCTCTTACACACCTATAAAACAACTCTCCCTGCTGTCCTCTTCTCATTAAATTCCCTCTCTTTGCTTTATATCCATTATTGTTTCCACTCATCCATCCTGTGGCCTGGCTCAGTTTTTTATTCAAGCCACATATTTCACACTATTGGCTTGCCATTCCTGTTGTAGCTTCACATGCCTTATAGTCAAACTTAAGACTAGGAGAAGCACAACATCCAACCCCCGGCCGATAATTCATCATTAATTCATCCTTAGCTCAGTAGATAGACACGCTACTGACTGAGCTAAGGTATCACTTAATACTACACTGGAGGTGGAAAAAAAAAAAGACATCAAAAATAAAATATGGGTGGCACTCTAAGACTAAAGTAGAACAAACTAAAGTTTCAACTCCCTCCCACACCGGAAGTGGTCTTTCCCCCTTGCTCATGCAGATTTGATAGCTAAGAATCAAGCTATCTAAAATTGTGCTATTAAGGTCGATTCTGGATCTTTTCAACATCTGTAAGAATCAAGGGTATCAAGCATTCGAGTCCACCACCCGTATGATTTAACAGTTTTTTTTTAATTACCTTGATCTTGCAGCCCAAAAATTCAGTCACTGAAACATTGTCCTCATCCCTCATCTATCTATTATGTTGATAGGTTCTGAGCAGCAACAACTCCATTGTGATGTACGAAGTGATGCTCAGCATTCAGAGATTAGTCAACAAGTTTGGTTTGGAGTTAAAAGATCCGGCTTGGGACCTCGTCCTCTCTATCATGGAAGCCATCATAGAACACATAGGTAAACTATTTTACTCACGTATGAACTTACGGTAGGATTGCAGAGACAACACAATATCAGTTCTATATTGTCCTATAATCTTTTGGTGTTAGGCATTATATTACTACCCACATCATCACTGGTGATTTTTTAAGGATCTGTGAATACTCAATTTCCAGTTTCAAGTTGAGCTCCATGCTCAAGCTCGGCAATTTTGAGCTCTTTGCATAAGTATATTTATTTGCCTTTATCAGTGTCTGGTGAGGAATGACTTCTCTTGACTCTTTTGTGAAGTGTGTAATTTGGAGGGGAGGGGAGCGTACTCTACAGAGAGCCATTGAAGAGTCAAGGCCAGCAAACTGGTTACTGAAGGGCATTGATATATAAGGCATAGAAAAACATCTCTATCTAAAGTTGTTAAAACACAAATAGCTTAATGCATGACAGTATTAAGTACATTTTAGTTCAAAAGTGGTGCACACCTTGTTCAAGCTGAATGTTTACGGTCTTATCTTGATAGACTCCATTATAATGGCTACAAGCAAGGTAAGCTTGCTACTTTAAAGAGTAAAATAAGTGTACATCTTACACCTATTATTGCTTTAACTTCCTTTCTTATGTGTATACAAACAGGTAGTAAGATAGACATTATGCAAAAAAAAAAAAAACACCCAACAAGATACTCATATCTCTGTAGTGGGCAGCCAGCCCAAGTGAACATCTGTGCTTCATTCATATGGGCAGGGACTCGGGGGTTGTTTAAAACTGCGCTTTAGGAATATTAAATAAAGTTATATATTTTGTGGGTTACTAACCATTAGGGGTGTGCGAAGTCCATTTTTTAAATTCAGAGATAGTTAAATAATTAAATCTAATACAAATACATTATTCTATCCATCTAACAAGAGTCAAGACACAAGTATGAACAGGTAACCACATTATCTACAGCAGCCGCTTGGCTTCTTTGGTGCTGACTGATAGTTCACAGCTGACAGCTGACTGCTTTGAAAAGTTACCAGACCATATTATGTATCCCTACGCCAAACAATATGATCTGCAAAAACATGTGTTTAGCAGCTGTCAGTTCTGACAGTCAAAATTTAGGTACATACCTAAATGTTGAGTGTCAGAAGTCAGCTGTGAGCTGTCAGTAAGCACCAAAGAAGCCATGGGGCTACTGTAGTTGACCATAATCTACCTCTAGCCTTGCTGACATAGTCCAGTCTGCTGAAGGAGAGGACTGATGTATCCTGAAAATTACATAATTATTTTTTTTGTTGTGTTTTTAATTGTGAACTTTGTGGACTACAAATTTCTGATACGTGTGTAGGCCTTGCCCTTCACTTCTCTTCTCTTTTCAATGTTTAGTTTGATACAAGCTTTTGACACAATTTTTCTTATATTTAAAATAAAGTTATGGCAGGAAACTTTAATCCTTGGATCTCTCACTTCCTTGAAATATTTGAGATTCAAGGATTCAAGAATATTTCACATTTGAAATTCAAAGAAAAATTCAAATTTTTAATTAGAGTTATATTTTTGAAGCATTTATGATGCTTATTAAATATTTCATGCTCTGTACTTTTCTCCAAACAACTTTATAGCTTTACTAGGTCTTATCCTCTTCCTTGTCACTACCATTACTTCACACTTTCCATGCTAAATTTCATTCCGCACTCTTTCACTTCCTCATCTATTCTCATTGTTGTTCCTGTACTTCCTCATCCTTCTCCCCCATACCATCAAGTCATCAACAAACATCATGGCCTTCATTCTGTCCTCCCCGAGTTTTCCTGCCTTTTTGTTCATGACCATTTCCGTTACGTTTAAAAATAGTGTTTAGAAGGTACTCACATACTTTATTCAACTTTTTATTTGGAACCACTCCTTTCTTCTAATCTCTGTCTTAGCACAACTCCTGTTGTCCTCATACATGCTTTCCATCCTTATTACAGCTCCTATATCCATTTCAATCCCCTCTATCTCTTTCCAAACTTTATTTATAACCATGCTATCAGCCTTCTCCAAATCCATAAATACCATTATCAAGTTTTTCTCAAATTCATACCTTCTTTCCAAATGCTGTAATATCACAAAGAAAGTCTGTTGTAGATCTCTGTTCCCAAAATTTGTGCTGTTCCTCTCTCCACATTCCTTTCATTTATTTCTTATTCTCTTTTCCAGTATCTTCTCATATATTTTTTTACAGTGGCACATTGGCGTTATCCCCCTTTAATGTGTGCACCTCTTCCTGTTTCCTTTATTGAAAATAGGTTTTATAATCCCTTTTTCCAGTCTAAAGGTACCTGGTTCTCCTTCCAAATCAACCTCAGCATCCTGTGTATCCAAGCAAACTAAATTATATTATTTTAACCTCCATATTTTGGTTTGTTTGATATACACAAATTTCAGACGTAATCTTTTTATTAGCTGCACAATATCACTTGATTAAGAATTTATTTTCAACCAAAATATTAATATTTTATTTACCAACTTTTGGTTAACAGTTAAGTTAACAAATTTTAATCTTTTATTTAATACCATAAATCAGGTTTTCTAGATATAAGTAACGAAACAATATTTACGATTCGATTTAGTATAGATTTAAAACATTATTCATAAAAATGGAATTGGGTGTGGATATCTTATTATTATAGATAACCCTTCAATTCTCTTGCCATCTTTAGTGCAGTCATTTACTTTGTCGCTGACCTTAACTCTTCTTTTTTCTAATATCGCTTTTTACTTCCCTTTCTGTGTATATGCTTAGCTACTAATTATGCTAATGGTTTTTGGGATTAGAGAGGTTATACATAAAGGAAGTATACCCACATTTGCCTGGAGAGAGCGAGACAGAGTGAGAATGACCAAGAGAGAGCTCAAGAAAGAGAGACCCGCCTCGGTGGCGTAGTTGGCTAACGCGCTAGTCGTGTTGAGCTCGGCTGCTGAGGACGGCGAGATCGAGGTTCGAACCTCGGTCGGGTGAACTGGGGGGGGGCGGGGTGTTTCCTAAATGGTTTTCCACTCTCCCTCCACGCAAATGCGGGTTTACTTCCTCTAATTCAACCTTCCCAATTCCCAATCCATTAGCGTAATTAGTACTTAAAGCGTATAACCCGAACGGGTAGTAAGAACGCGGTGCTAAATAATAAGAGAGAGAGAGAGTTGAGAAGAGAGGGAGTTTGAGAGAGACAGTTTGGAAGAGATAGAGAGAGGGAGAGAAGGAAAGTGTGGGGAAATCCATTTTGTAAAAATCACTCTTAGTACACCCGACCAAGACTCAAACCTCATTCTCCCCGTCATCAGCAGTCTAGTCTACTGGGAGAGAAGTGCGGTAGACCACGTGGACACCGAAGCTGGTAATTGACACTATTAAAGAGATACATCATTTGGAGAAAGACTTAAAGCAGTATTCTTTTAAAATGTGGGTTGGCTTCTACTGGAGTTCTTCCATTATTATTCTTTCATTCCATTAGCAAGGGTTTAAATCATTGCCCTTGAGAGTGCTACATTGAACTAGATAATATTCATACAATGTAGAATCAGTTTCTTTACAACCCAGTACACATGGAGGAGATGGATATAGTCTGGGAACCCAAGCAGTCATGGCTTGTATATAGTTGAAAAATAGCGACATCATATATCTTTGAACTTTCCGGGATGAGTGTATTCTCGTCTTCATTTACACCTTCTTTAAAAGATGTACACTGAGGTGTAGTTGAAATAGTCTTGCACCAAGCTTTGTTACACCAGCTCTACAAAGAGCTGCTTACAGTAGCCCCATGACTTCTTTGGTGCTGACTGACAGCTCACAGCTGACTTCTGACAGTCAACATTTAAGTATATACCCAAATGTTGACCGTCAGAAGTGACAGCTGCTAAATACATGCTTTTGCAGATCATATGGTTCGGCGTAGGGATACATAATTTTGTCTGTTAACTTTTCAAAGCTGTCAGTCAGAACCAAAGAAGCCATGGGGCTACTGTACTTTATCTGTCTCCTCCTACTTGGTTTGACAACCAGAATGCTCATTTGCTGACATAAACAACATTCTATATGTCTTCATACAAACCTCTTCGATGGGTTGTTCAGCACTCACCCTATACCTCACCTATGCTTTCCTCGCTATAAATTGCGCATTAGATAAACATTATTCGGAAATAGCCAGTTAGACATAAGCTAGAAATTGTTCTAATTATAAATCGGTGGAGCTCAATCCTGAGTAAATATTTAAATATTGATTCAAAAATTTGAGTACTTGCAGATCCTTAGAGGATTCCAAATTAAATTTCTCCAATTTTATAACGAGTTTTATACAGTCAAATCTCATGTCAGTTATCAGAATAACTTCAATTGAATTAAAGTTGGTATATTGTAAATATATAATGTATTGATTTTTATGTTGGGTCCCTAATCGTGTGTATTTAATATACTAAGTTACTTGATCTTTTAATTTTTTTGCATATAGAAACAGACTCTAGAACTAGCCCTGCATCTCAAGTTACTAGCACCCTCCATGACACAATCTGCACTATTGAGCAACTGATGGAACTGGGCCAGTTTCATGGATCAGTACGCAGAGTGTTTGAGCTGATTGAAAGATGCTCTCCAGTCAGGCCGGTATGTATTGAAATATAATTTATATCTTTAAAATACACATATTGTCTTAACCACCGATCGATGTTTGAATGTGTGTTTTGATTTACATAACTCAAGTGGACGCATGTGTTAAAATTGTTGGCTTATTGTATATGAAGTAACGAACTAGAAAGGTTGCAGAAGGGTGCTGACAATTCATAACAATAATTGAACTAGTTGGCCACTGCGGGGTATAAAATACTTTTATTTTTTTGCAGACTACATCTTCATGTCATCAGTAGCATCCGTCAAGCTCAGGGTCTTGAGATCGAGTTATTTTACGGGTCACGCGCAGTGTTAGTCAATTCCTTCACTCTAAGTATTCACAAGTTAAGAATTCCTCCATGAGCGAGGGCATCAAGTCTCTTTATTTCTTTATCTTTCATCTAAACATCATATTTTGTATTATCTTTTAGTAAGTTCTATTAAACCAAAATTCGTAACCCCACATATTATTTCAAACCCACACAACTGCCGTGCCTGCGACCTAACCACTCATGCAAGCTATCTTGACAGATCAAGCCCACCGGGCCTAGGTCATGACAATATTGATATATACGAAAGAAGGCTATAAATAGATAAAAGGGAATGAACACAATATAGCTTTTACAATGAAAAGAAGAACACAGTTCACAATTGACATTGCTGCCATATTCTATTGTTATCTTACATACATCTGCATGTTGGTCATATCTAAAACGGTCTCTAACCATTGAGTTTTCCGATTGTTTGAATTATAAATAAATAACACATTTTATTGTGAAATTGGTTGCTCTGAAAAGATTAAATTTATAAATGTGTATTAGTAGGGATTGAGAAAAGCAGCAATCATGATATCTCTAAACTATATATATTTATATTTACTTAACTCAGGCTTGACATGCTATTTTGGAGCTTTCTAAGAAGCTGTTTCAAGCCCGAATTGAATGACAACTATGAGCTCGCAAACCCCTAACATTGCGCTCATTCAACGATTTTATATACGTTCAATCGTTCATGTATTACAAAGATTATTAAAAGGGAGTTTCAACCCTCTCAGTAAGTTAATATCAATCATAAATGTGTATTTGTTTCAGGAAGCGTCAGTGTTGCGCCTCATAACGTTTCTATCTAGCAACATAATACCCATACGGTCTGATTGGATCCAGAAGCTCCATAGCCTGGTGGACAAATATTTCAAACAGGAGACCAGGACCACTATTCGAGTGAGGGCACTGGATGTTCTCTCCAATGTTATTAGCCTCAACAGGTAACCTGTAAATAAAACATTGATGGGTCTTAACTCTGAATATTACTGTCCTTTATCTTTTTAAAGTGCCATGGTCCGTCTCGGCATCAGGTAGGCATGCAGCTATGTAATTACTTATAAGCACTGCCTGGATTTCGATGATATACCTTTCTTTTTTGATTTGTCGCAGACAATGCTCATAAGTACATACACTCTATTCATGATCCCTTTGTTGTAGAAATGTGTATTTTTTGGTCATTTTTTGTCATTTTAGATCTTGAGGTCAGATTTTATTTTTTGCATCCTTTTAGAATCACTTTTAGGCATTTGTATGAATTTTTTAGTTTAATCTAGACATATTTGTCTATTTTGAAGGCATTTTTGTTGCATTAGTATTTTGTCTGGTTGTAAAATACATATTCCTGGTGAGACTAAAATTAGGCTTGAGAGGGTTGCGTTGGGAGGGGGCAGATACTACTTCTGAAGCAGATATTTGTAAATCAATATTGTATTTAGCAGAATGAAAGACTTCAGTGTGTGGATAATTCTTAGTTTACATTCGAAAGGCACATGTTCGATTTAGCCGTGTGCATTTTACTATGACTTTTTGTATTCTTTAGGTCATCCTTTAAAATTAAAGTAATTTTTTAGAATTTTGAGGTCATTTGATAGGTTATTCTTAGATAATTATTAGGTCATCAAAATTCGGGCTCTGCTTATTGGTCAAACACAGTGAGTTGTAGCTCTTCAACGCAGGTGTGATCCTAGTATACCAGAATTAAAGATGGTGGTGGATGGAAAGTATGGCCTAAGTGTATGTCTAAATGATGTGTATATTGACTTGAAGGCCAGTAAATTAAAACAAATTCATAGAATATACTGTGTCTACGATATAGCTCTCTGGAAAACAATTTTTAACTTTTTTGAGGTACATTTTGTCATGCAGTGTGGAAACAAATACTAAGGAATCCCCCTCATTTGGTTTCCACTTTATTGTCACATTTTTAGAAGCAATATCTCAATAAGGAAAACCTCTTTTCTCTTTATTAGGCAATTTTTAGAAGAGAGTAGAACTTAATATACTTCCCTAAAAAAGTAGACAAATTGACACTTAAGGAGAAATTTTTTATTGTGTTTTAATATCTAAAATAATGTTTACGATTTTTTCACCTTTTCTTTCAAAGCTGTTTCAACTGATTAAATTTGGTGTATGACACGTTCCAAACCTACCAACTTAAGTTTTATATTTTTTTAATATTTGACTTAATAACTTGCTGTAGATGAACTTGTAAATATTTCAATTCTTTCCTATGCCTGCTTCCATAAAAACACAATGTCTAATTATTTATGAGGCTGACCTCCTGGAACATATTTTCTCCAGGCCAGCTTATGAGGATGAGCTAATAGAACTTATTGTAGTACCCCAACTCCAACACATCGAGTGTGACCCTGACATATTAGTAAGGAATGTAGCGGCCCAACTACTTGTGGACCTGGCTCTTGAATGTGAAAACAAAAGATGTCTAGAACTCCTGGATATTCTTGAGAAGGTGAGTACCACTCTACATTTATTTCAAGGTTTAATTATTTTTTAAAATTGTTCAGCCATAGGGCCACCTCATTTTTAAACAAGATTTACATTTAATTAGTTGAATGAAAATATTCAATTATTTATCATCATATTCAATTGTTTCTAGCATGGGCCGGTTCACTTTAGTAAAATGCTGCCATCTTCCTCGGTCTTTTCACTATTCTTCCTTCTATATTTGCTTCCCTTCTTTTCTCATTGACACACTTGCTGTTAAATATTCTTCTCATATCTTTGTCTTCTTACAGTATTTTTTTACATACTTTATCTCCATTAATCTCCTTGGTATTCTTTCCTTTTTCATCCTCACTGCATGACCATACTATTTCAGCCTTGCTTCTTCTACTATCACATTTCCTGGACACTAATTTCTTGCTTGGACTTCATTCCTAATCCTCTTTCTCCTCGTATCAGCTGGCATTCTCTCCACATTCCTAATCATCTCTCTTATTTTAAATGTCCATATTTATGCTGCATACATAACTTTGGGTACAAACAACATCCTATAGCTATCAAGTATTAATTCTTAAATAGTAAGAAAAGATTGATGGAATTGTAGGAAAACTAAGCACAACTAAAAGTAAAAACAACAACACATATTTACAAACACTTCCCTCAGGAACTAGTAGACAATCAATTATCTACAATCACATCATATTTATATGATTTATTATTATTATTTTATATTAAAGGAAATTGATAAAACTAAAGAAAAAGGAAAAATAAACTACTAAGAATAAATTTGATGAAGAAAGCCCACACTAGGGAAAGAGGAAAAGTGTGTGAAGAATCCCATGCACAAAGGTGACATCTTCCTTTCTTCTGTCTTCTATAGTAGACGTAGTCACACACACATTTTAACACAAATGAAATAATATTTCGGCATTGTTGCCTTTATCAAACACAAGAGGAAGAGAGTACAAATAACACAAACAATGGATTACTCCATTACTCCATCTTTTAAAATTCAAAATGGAGTAATCCATTGTTTGTGTTATTTGTACTCTCTTCTTTGTGTTTGATAAAGGCAACAATGCCGAAATATTATTTTATTTGTGTTAAAATGTGTGTGTGACTACTTCTACTATAGAAGACAGAAGAAAGGAAGAAGATGTCACCTTTGTGCATTGGATTCTTCCCACATTTTTCCTCTTTCCCTGGATGGGCTTTCTTCATCAAATTTATTCTTAGTAGTTTATTTTTCCTTTTTCTTTAGTTTTATTAATTTCCTTTATTATAAAATTATCTAGCCATTGGGCCACCTCATTTTTCTTCTTATTATTATTATTTATCATTCCATTGCTTAGCGCTTGTATGTTAGTGGGGCATTTTTCCGTTATTGTGCATAGTTAATTGTTATTAGTGCCTGTAATTTAAAGGGGCATTGTGCCTTGTTAATATTGACGTTTCATATATTTTTGTGTTTGACGCTGCAGATTAGTTTGCAATGTGTTGCCATGACCATGCTCTAAGCACATATTTGTGTCTATTATTTACCTTCCCCTCCTTTAAGGAGCTATATGCTATACCTCTGTTCTTATTTTAACTTATTTTTACCTAATTGTTTTTTTGTGTGTCAATACAAATTGTTACGTTGAAGGTTGTCCTATCCTTTCGGGTACAATGATAATGATGAAGTGTAAAAAAATGAAAACATAGCAAAATTGTTAATAATTTTAGTAAAATATTCAAAAATCCCATTACCTATTCAAATACCATACATCAAAGTTGTGATTTATAAATTGATATAAATTACAGTCAACATGACTACCAAATCACCAAAGGCTACATCCATTAGTGTAAAATATGTTATCGAGACACTAAACATAAATAAGAGTGTAGCTACAGATGAAATTAGAAAAAAATATATGAAATAATTTAATACTAGAACTACCTTGGTGATAATTAAATTAATTGATCTTAGTATTTAACAAAGATTAATTTGGCAAAAACTTAAAATAACAATTATCAGACCAATTTAGTAAAAAAGGATAAGTTAAACACACAGGTTGTATTCTTGTAAAAATATTATTATTATTATTATTGTTTTTATCATTATTGTTATTATTATTATAACATGTGAAGTATATATAGGTTTTCTATCCACCTTTCCTGTACCTTCTTTCAAATCTATAAAATTCATATGCTTAATAAACGGCCGGAACATATTTATAACATTAGATAAAGCAATATAAAATACTATTATATTATAATATTTTTTAAAAACAACAGAGAATAATAAAATGGATATATAGTTCATAGACTTGATTTAAACCTTGATACAATTATAATATTGCTATAAATGATGAAATGGCTATTAAATAGACTTAAGATTTAAAAAAATATTTTCTTGGTACCATATGTAATAGACTTAGTGAAAAATAAAATATTCTGTATTTCCTTGACATGTTCTTTTAGAATACGTGTTTGGAAACTGAATATTCTCATCTTATAATAATCTAGTATATGATTTAAAATATAATAAAAAAAGTTTGGCACCGGTTGACAAGCGCTAAGTGCTTCGCTGGATTGCGTATACATATGTTCATAGTAAATAAATAATAAAAAATAATTATTCACATGAAAGTATAACTACATATATCTTTTTCTGGAAAGAGAATTAGAACCTTAATATTTGGCAGCGAGTTGGGGGTGAGAATATTCCTGATCCATCTTGTCTTCTGGCCTTCTGGATAATTTTTTGACAAACCCAATAGCTAGAGACCAATGTATTGTTAATATCATACTTTCAAAATTTATTTAAATTTTAAAATGCTAATTTTGCTATTTTATGAATACGAGTCTCCAATCTACCTTCAAATTTAAATCTTAAAAATAGTTATGAACATGAGAATATAATGGAATAGTAGAGGAAAAAAAAAGTTTACATTCTTTCTTATAATCCATTCATACATTCAGGTAATTGTTAAATTACTGATCTGGGGTCTGTTTGCTAAGCTCATCATATAATTATAACTATTCCGAACCAACAATAAGCAGTATTAGAGCTCTAAATGAAATTTTGCTTATAAGATTAGAAATTAAAAACAAAAGTATATGAATGATTTGAGTTTTGAATTTGAAATTTTTTCGAATCCTTAAATCTCGAATATCCTTAAGGATTCAAAGGATTTGAGGGACCATCGCTGTCTATTGGTATATATTTTTTGTTAATAAATGAGAACCCTGGTGGTATAAGAAATGTTGATGTTGTTTAGCTGTTGAATCGGCCCCTCGAGCAACAAGGGGACGTACCGATCACGAGTGAACAGGATGTTGCTGACGTGAAGACAGTCGTGGTGGGTCTTATTAACATCTTCACCTCCAAGTTGTTCCAACTACCATCATCTCACGCTATCAAAGCTTACAAGTTACTTGTAGGCCATCTGGAGGCACACTACCTCAAACCTGCTGTGTTTGAGCTGGTCAGCAGTACGCGCTACCTGGTGAGAACAGCTTTCAACACTATCTTTTATAAAGAACATAAAAAAATAAAAATAATAATTTTCTTTGGTTTATTACAATATATGTTAATTTTCTTATAAAGTTTGATAATTTTCAATAATCAGGTCAATTTTATAATGTGAAATAAAATGTTTGTTTAGAGAGAACTTGCATCATTGCTAAATTTATTATTGTATTTACACAAATATATTGTTGAATGAATTTCAATTATTTATCATCTGTTGCCTGAATAGTTCATTTTAGGTTATGGTCTCTGCTTATAAATTTACCAAGGGATGACCCACCTGTACGCTCATAATTAGTAAAAACATAGTTCTTTTATTTGAATTATAAATAGATTATTAAAAGATAATTGAAACCATAACTACACAAAAAGAATATCCAAAAAATTTAATGAATTTAAACAATTTTTTACATTTAAATATACCCATTTCCTTTTTTTGTCTTTAATATATATATATATATATATNATATATATATATATATATATATATATATATATGCTTTCTTGATAATAAATTATATATATTACCATTGAAATCAGTGAAATATAAATAAATTTGAAACTGAAACTACACAAAATGAATTTTGTTCATTAAAACAATTTATTACACTTCAGGCATTCTACCGAGATAATGTTTTATATAACTACAACACTTAAATAATGATAACTGAGCAAAGTTTTAGCTATGTATCTTATCGAGAAGTCTGAGAAAACCTCTGGACAGACATTACATGGCTTTTTTAATATGAATATTAGAGTTGGGTCAAAAGTACTATTTTATGAATACAAATCTCTAATCGTGAATCAATCATAAATCCAAATCTTTGGAATAGTTATAAATAGGGCTCTGTGAGTACTCGTATTTCGAGCTTCTAAGCCGAGCTCGTCGCTTAATTTCGAGATCAAGATCGATAGTTTTGTAGAATCATCATTTTCAAGCTTCCACTTGATGTCCTTAATAAGCTATTTTTAAAATGCAATAGTAAGCATAGTCTATTTAATTGAGATAATATCAGCAATTTCCCTTATAAATCAATCAGTTACTTAACAAATTGTTAAATATGAATTTCAATTTTCACATTAACAATATAATAGAGATTTAAAACCACTTTCGATTGGTAAATTTATTCAATATTGTCGTCGATTTTGAATGATATTTGATTGAAGTTGTTTTGACAAAAAATTGAAAATAAAAATTGCTAATAAGATTACTAAATGATTGAATGATTCTTTTTACTATTTTCACGTGGTCCCTTTCTAAAATAATAATTTATGTTAAATTAGAAATGTAATATTAACAATATATTATCATATTAAATGTTTTCAAACTTAAGATATTTAAAACTCTTATTAATAAAACGTTTAGTTAGAAAACTAGTTCTAGTTTAGTTACTATTTGGTTATACGATTATGTTGGTTAACTTGTTTAAAATCACTGTTGATCTTATTTATTGCAATACATATTTTACCAAACTTACCACATTTATATTAAAAAAAGAATTTACTATTCCATATTGTTTGCTAGAAATATTATTTTAGTCATATTATTTTTCATTTTAAAATATCAATATTAATTTTAATAAGCATTAAAGTGGCGTAGTTGGCTAACGCGCTAGTCGTGTTTAGCTCGACTGCTGAGGACGGGGAGATCGAGGTTCGAATCTCGGTCGGGTGAACTGGGAGGGGTTTTTCCTAAATGGTTTTCCACTCTCCCTCCACGCAAATGCGGGTTCACTTCCTCAAATTCAACCTTCCCAAGTCCTAATCCATTAGAGTAATTAGTACTTAAAGCGTATAACCCGAACGGGTAGTAAGACGCGGTGCTAAATATTATTATTATTATTATTATTATTATTATTATTATTATTATTATTATTAATAAGCATTAAAAATTGAATTGAAGTAAATTTCTCATTACAATAATGTCTTACGACAGCCCATACGACACGCATGTGTAACTGCGCATAGAGGAATGGAAATGGAACAGAAGGCATGATCATGCACAATTATACTAAGGAATAATAAACTAAATAAGAAACACTTCAAATTTCTAATTGTTATGATTCTTATATTTTCTTATAGGGTAAATGAAGTTACTGAACCATATTTTGGGGAAATATTAACTTATTAAAACGTCGGTTTTATTAACTTTTTATCAAGACAATGTAAAAACACTCTACAATAATGTAAAGTGATAGTTAAAGAAGCCAACCTGAAAGGATAGTTAGGGTAGGCCTAGATATAAACAAACACTTTTTTTTAATGAAAAAAGTAATATTCAAACACTCGACTCGAATGAAAAAAAAAATCCAAACTTCCAGAGCCCTAGTTATAAACATAAGAGGAAATATTAGTAAAATAAAATATTAGAAAATAAACGTTAACCTTGATTCTTAAAATCCATCCATTCTATAATAAAGGAAATTTTTAAAACTAAAGAAAAAGGAAAACTAAACTAGTCAGAATAAATTTGATGAAGAAAGCCCACCTAAGAAAAGAGTAAAAATGTGGGAAGAGTATGTAATCCAAGCTCTAGAATTAGAGGGATTCAATACAAATAAAATAAATTTAATGTTACCAAAAATTTTAGAAAATAGGAGTGCGAAGTGTAAAACAATATTATGTTTTTGTTGTGAAATATAGCAGGGTACACAACCCATCTCCAACGCACGCCACTCACTCCTAGAAGGAGGGTAATCTCACTGTTCTCCTTCAGAAATCAATTTAGTTTTAATACGACGAGTTCGAAGGCTAAGTTAAAAAGGGCATTAAAATTATACATATCTAAACCTAAGGATAAATGGCATAACTAGAATAGTAAGAAGTTCAAGTCTTAAAGAAACTTTGCTTTTATTTCAGCCAACATCTTATTAAAGAACATATCACTTCTTTAAAGAATCTAAGCATATTCTTTTTTTAATACAATATCTGTAAAAGCTGAAGTGAAATAATAACATTCTATGATTATTGTTTTTTACAAGAAAACTTTCCATGAACATACGTGAATTTACTTTTAATGCCTATAATTATCAATATGGCGTATGACAACATATAATCCTTTCAATGCCTAGCATTATAAATATGGCGTATAACACCATATAAACTTAAATGAGATTTCCCAACAATGACCTATTTTAGTGCTAGTCAAAAAATTGTAGCTAACAGCATTAAAGTTCTGTGGTTATCCCATTAATGATTAGCAGACGCATGACGTCTCCACAAATAAATAACAAAAACTTATTACGGAATCCTACAAAATTATATGTCATACTAAATAAAGTTAAGATATCCATTTATTAAAGTTAAGGATAATTCCTAACTTTATTATTAAACTTTCCTGGCCTAAATATTTTTAACACTCTGCCACCTTCAATAACTATGAAACATAACTCCTAAGCTAGATACATAAAGTTAAATATATAAGAATAATTATCAACGTCACGCATTCTAACCGCTGAATAGTTTAGGACCTAATATTATAAAATAACTTCCCAATATGGATACTAAGACAACAAGCTTTGAAAACACAATTCTTAAAGTTAAATAATTGAATCAAGGTTGATAAGCACGATTTAACTAACATTAGAAAAAATTCAAAACTAACATTAAAAAAATTCCCCACATTACTTTAGTAGTTTAAGTAAAGTCCTATTTCCCTACAACCCATGCGTAACATAAGTGAAGTTAACTTAATGTTTAGTAAAACGAATGAAGATTCATATATGATATAAATAACAATATATACACGTAAAACGATCAAAAAGGAATTTAGAAAAATTACAATATTTATATTTGTGCCGAAATAGAATTTCTCCTTACATTGTATAAGTCTGTCCTCGAAGCCTACGCTTCGTCAATGTCCGAGCCTAATCCAAGAGTGGTCTCTATCTTGATGAACAGTCTCTTATATGGTGCAAAACTCATCGAACACTCGAGACGGAATTACACAAGGGTGGGGATCACAGAGTTCAAACACACGGAAAGGGGGGAGATGCGCTGTACTAGGCGCGTTGAGAATCTTCTATCCAAGCCTCAGCTCTTCTACGCTTTTCTAGACGTCCATGTTGTTCTTGAGACAGGTGGTGGTGCGTAGTGGCAAAATGCAGCACTAGGATCATCGCTCTTAGATGTTTCAATGTTGTTATCGTGTGTGGACGTTCTTTTCCGCTCGCTCGTCCGGTAGGTGAAATTGGGTAAGTGCTGTTTTGATTGACTAACCCACTTTAAGATACCTTGTAGCAATAATTACTACAAGTACAATGCACAAAGGTGACATCTTCTTCCTTTCTTCTGTCTTCTATAGTAGAAGTAGTCACACACACATTTTAACACAAATATAATAATATTTCGGCATTGTTGCCTTTATCAAACACAGAAGAAATTACAAATAACACCAACACTGGATTACTTCATTTTGAATTTAAAGAAAATCTGCTAGAAACACATTTTCCAACTGTTTTTGGGAGTAAAGATAAATTCTTTAACTATGGTTAGTATTTATATAGACTGATAACGATAACTATAGCGATGGCGATGGTGATGGCGATATGATATATGAGTTATGAGACGATGACGATGACGATGATGGTGGTGGTGATGATGATGATAATGATAACATCAGCAACAACAATTATTTGAACAATGATAATCGTATAGAAAGAAAAACTATCTTCTGTTGAGGCCTGGTGGTAATCTTGATTTGGTAACCCATTGGTGGGCCAGTTCCCACTGTCTAAGTTGAGAACTGTCGCACTGTTTGGGAAATACTTTTAATACTCTTAATATTTGGGTGGGGTAGCAGGTTTGAAAGTCCTGGTTGTGGGTACCAGCATTAATGGGTACAGTCTTGTTCGGATATTTGTGGTTTGTGTTAAAACGATGAGTGTTCATTCGCTGTCTGAGAGAACCTGTAGTAAGGCCTATATATTCTGCATCACATGATTTGCACCCTAGCTGATATAATCAAGATTTGTTTTACAGGGATTTTGTATTATAATTTGGCTACTTTGCTGTTGAAGTATGTAGCTGGTAGGTGGATTCCACATGTGCTGCAACGGGTGCTACCGCAGGGGTATGAACCTTTGGTAGTCAATTTTTCTTCTCAGATTCTCTTGGAGTCGGAAAGTTTGGGATGGACTAGAATATTGTGGAGATTGGGTGGCCGTTTGAAAGCGACTCTCGGGAGTGAACTAAGAAGGTTTTGGGTCTGGGTGAAACTGGATAGGAATTTGTAATCACTTTTAAGGATGGTGTTGATATGTTGTAGACCAGGATGGTATTGAGTTGTGAGAGGGAAGTCCTCAACTTTTGTTGGAGGGTCATAGTCGTCCCTGGAGAGTGCTCTGGTGATTTGGTTGTCTATTAAAGGCTTGGGGTAACCGCTGCTTTGGAAAGCTGTGGAGAGCTATTTACAATATTCAGTTAAATTGTCAGGTTCTGAACATATCTGTTTGGCTCGTGTGGCAAGACTGAATGGTAGAGAGCTTTTTGTATACGAAGGATGGCTGCTATGGTAGTGGAGGTATTGTTGGTGATTGGTGGGTTTTATATGTACAGTGATGTGAATTTGGTTGTTTTCAAGGAAGGTAAAACCATGATTTGATTTATTGTGGGTGAAATTTCAGGGGCTGAAATTGTTGAGATTATCTAGAAAGAGGTCCAAGGAGTCTTTGGAGTGAGGCTAGATCATGAAAATGTTGTCGATGTAGCGAAGCCAAAGATAGGTTTTGATGAGCTGAGATTGTAGAAAGTGTTTTTCTAGTAGTCCCATTTACAGATTTGCATATGAAGGAGCCATGCATGTACCCATAGCTGTGCCCTTTATCTGTAGGTCGTGTTTGTCTAGAAAAGGAAAATTGTTGAATTGAAGGATCATCCTAGCCAGCTCCACCAGAAAAGAAGTGGTTGGTTTGGACCAAGGAGGTCTGCGCTCTAAGAAATGCTCCATGCACATGATGGATGTTAGTGTAGAGTGCTGTGACATCAATAGTGACCAGAAAACAGTTTGGTGGAAGCTTTTTGATTCTGTGAATGTTGTCTAAGAAGTGTTTTTTATCCTGTATGAATGAGGGAAGTTGTTTTACAAAGGGTTGTAGGTGTGAATCAACCAGAGATGAAATTCTCTCAGTTGGAGAGCTGCAGCCAGATACAATCGGACGGCCAGGTGGAGGTCTAATTTATTTGTGGATTTTAGGGAGGAGATACAGTGAAGGAGTTTGAGGTTTTTGTGGAAAGAGAAGTTGAATTGAGTTAGTGTTGAAATTCTGCTGGGGACCTTCATATTATAGGAACTCTTTAATCCACGCGTTGTGATCTTCAGTTGGGTCTTCTGTGAGTGTTCTGTAGATGGACTGGTCGGATAGCGACTTTGTCCCTCTGTGATGTAGTCAATACGATTCAAGATGACTGTGGTGGAGCCCTTGTCAGCTGGTAGGATGATGATATCAATGTTGTTTTAAGTGCTTTGATAGCTTTTTGTTCGTTGGTGTTGAGGTTCCGTTTCAAAGGTAGTGTCTTCGGGAAGAGCAGATCGGCAATATTGGAAAGAAGGTAAGTTATGAACTGTTCCAAAGGGTGTTCAGAGGGTAGTGGTGGAGGGTCCCAGTCTGAAGGTGGTTTAGACTTGTAGAGGGATGGAGCTTTGTCAGGGCTGGTAGTGTAGGATTTGTTTGGGAAGAAATTTTTCAATCTTAGAGTGCGGGAATAGGAAAGGACATCCTGAACTAGGGCAAAGTGATCAAATTGAGAGTGAGGGGAAAAGGAGAGGCCCTTGGACAGAACATTCATTTCATGTTTTGAGAAATTGTATTTTGATAGGTTCAGGATGAAACCGCCGACTGAACCATCGGTGGATGTATTGACATTTATTTTTTTATTAGAGGCCGTTGCTATCTCAGAGAAATTGTGCTCTGATGGGTTCAGAATGGAACTATTGTCTGAACCAATGGTGGATATAATGTTGGTTTTGTTATTGTTGATGGATTTATTAGAGGGTGTGATCTCAATTATTCTTGAGGGAATGGCAAGTGTACAAGTGGTCCTGTTGGGCGGGGGAGGTTGAATATTAGGGCTAATGAGGGCTTGGCAGCAATCAAAGGAGGATTAATGAATTTGGGTCTGCTTATATCAGGTGCTGGAAGTGGCATAGGTTTGAATGAGAGGATACAAAGTTTAGAAAGAATTCGGAGATGTTTGAATTTCTACTGTTGTTTATAGAATGTTGTTCACAAGTTGGATGAGATGAGAAGAGGCTAGAAAAACTATCTTGGAAAAAGAGCTAAGTTGTATTGAGTGGTACAGGGCTAGTTTCTGATTGAATAAGGTTTTAGTGAGCTCTCTTGAATGTATTGTATTAAGGAGAGTGATATGTTGTCTTATTGCTGGAGGGATGGCAGACATAGGATATTTTATACAGAGGCCTTTTGAGGTTATGTTCAAATCAATACAAGCTTGAAGAAAGTTTACATGACTGTTGAGGAATGCTAGTTTAGAAGAATGTAGTATAATCTGCTTCATCCAATACTGTTGTTGTGTGGGTAGATATCTTATGTGTTTATAATATTTAGAGAACACTGTGAAAAAAGGTTAGAGAAGTATAATAGAAACAATGTGTTTCTAGCAGTTTTTCTTTAAATTCAAAATGGTTTAATCCAGTGTTTTGTGTCATTTGTACTCTCTTCTTTCTTCTTTTTGTTTGATAAAGTCAGCAATGCCGAAATATTATTATATTTGTGTTAAAATGTGTGTGTGACTATTTCTACTATAGAAGGAAGATGTCACCTTTGTGCATTGAATTCTTCCAACATTTTTCCTCTTTTCTTAGGTGGACTTTCTTCATAAAATGTACTCTTAGTAGTTTATTTTTATTTTTATCAATTTCCTTTACTATAAAACTATTTAGCCATTGGGCCACCTCATTTTTAAACAAACCATTCATTCTAGGATCTATACATTCAGTTAAATATTAAATTACTAGTTTGGGGCCTGGTTGTTAAGTTCATCCTAAAATTATAGTTGGTTCTGAACACCAATAATCAGTTTTAGAACTCTAAAACAAATTTCACTTAAAAAAGCTTCTTTAATTATTCGAGTTTAGAATCCAAGATTTTCTTGAATCCTCAAATCTTGTGTATACTTTAGGATTTGAGGATCAAGGACCAATAAATTCCTTTTCTTTGTTGAACTTTGCATGGAAGAGTCAATAATTTGATTGCTTTGTGACTGCGAATATATTTTACAGGTATCTATCTTGTTTCGTGATTAATTGTTCCTGAAAAATCATTATCTAGAACAAAATCATGTAACGTGATTACTTATTAATGTGGGTAAAATAACAATTATTTCCAAACTCAGAAATATTGACCTAAAATTTGTGAAGAATTGCATTTGTTTCTATTTTTTTCCCAATGAATACATTGATACCATACTTAATTCAATAGGATAAATCATTTGGTATTGGTATACCTATAACCTGATTAAACAGTAGGACATGGTGACAAAAAAAAAACCTGTTGAATTATATTTTTGTTTCATTCCCTTAAAGGTCAAAGGTCAGAGAGAAATGGAAGTCTTATGATCTTTGTGAAGAAGTTGGATGTGAATATATAATTTATCTTCAAGAAAAATCTCTTTTTACCTTTTTAACTATATGTTGTTATATTTTATATATATTTTAGTACCCATTGCTTAGTATTTCATACTAAAAATAAAAATTAAATGTTTAACTGATTTATGCAAATATTTTTGAATTCTATTATCCCTCCCTTCACTATTTGACAAATTTAGCTAAAATAATAAAAAATATTTACTGTTTCTTCACCCACTATTATTGCTGTAAGAGCTAGTTAAACATATTTACTGTTTCCTTCACCCACTATTATTGCTGTAAGAGCTAGTTAAACATATTTACTGTTTCCTTCACCCACTATTATTGCTGTAAGAGCTAGTTAAACATATTTACTGTTTCCTTCACCCACTATTATTGCTGTAAGAGCTAGTTAAACATATTTACTGTTTCCTTCACCCACTATTATTGCTGTAAGAGCTAGTTAAACATATTTACTGTTTCCTTCACCCACTATTATTGCTGTAAGAGCTAGTTAAACATATTTACTGTTTCCTTCACCCACTATTATTGCTGTAAGAGCTAGTTAAACATATTTACTGTTTCCTTCACCCACTATTATTGCTGTAAGAGCTAGTTAAACATATTTACTGTTTCCTTCACCCACTATTATTGCTGTAAGAGCTAGTTAAACATATTTACTGTTTCCTTCACCCACTATTATTGCTGTAAGAGCTAGTTAAACATATTTACTGTTTCCTTCACCCACTATTATTGCTGTAAGAGCTAGTTAAACATATTTACTGTTTCCTTCACCCACTATTATTGCTGTAAGAGCTAGTTAAACATATTTACTGTTTCCTTCACCCACTATTATTGCTGTAAGAGCTAGTTAAACATATTTACTGTTTCCTTCACCCACTATTATTGCTGTAAGAGCTAGTTAAACATATTTACTGTTTCCTTCACCCACTATTATTGCTGTAAGAGCTAGTTAAACATATTTACTGTTTCCTTCACCCACTATTATTGCTGTAAGAGCTAGTTAAACATATTTACTGTTTCCTTCACCCACTATTATTGCTGTAAGAGCTAGTTAAACATATTTACTGTTTCCTTCACCCACTATTATTGCTGTAAGAGCTAGTTAAACATATTTACTGTTTCCTTCACCCACTATTATTGCTGTAAGAGCTAGTTAAACATATTTACTGTTTCCTTCACCCACTATTATTGCTGTAAGAGCTAGTTAAACATATTTACTGTTTCCTTCACCCACTATTATTGCTGTAAGAGCTAGTTAAACATATTTACTGTTTCCTTCACCCACTATTATTGCTGTAAGAGCTAGTTAAACATATTTACTGTTTCCTTCACCCACTATTATTGCTGTAAGAGCTAGTTAAACATATTTACTGTTTCCTTCACCCACTATTATTGCTGTAAGAGCTAGTTAAACATATTTACTGTTTCCTTCACCCACTATTATTGCTGTAAGAGCTAGTTAAACATATTTACTGTTTCCTTCACCCACTATTATTGCTGTAAGAGCTAGTTAAACATATTTACTGTTTCCTTCACCCACTATTATTGCTGTAAGAGCTAGTTAAACATATTTACTGTTTCCTTCACCCACTATTATTGCTGTAAGAGCTAGTTAAACATATTTACTGTTTCCTTCACCCACTATTATTGCTGTAAGAGCTAGTTAAACATATTTACTGTTTCCTTCACCCACTATTATTGCTGTAAGAGCTAGTTAAACATATTTACTGTTTCCTTCACCCACTATTATTGCTGTAAGAGCTAGTTAAACATATTTACTGTTTCCTTCACCCACTATTATTGCTGTAAGAGCTAGTTAAACATATTTACTGTTTCCTTCACCCACTATTATTGCTGTAAGAGCTAGTTAAACATATTTACTGTTTCCTTCACCCACTATTATTGCTGTAAGAGCTAGTTAAACATATTTACTGTTTCCTTCACCCACTATTATTGCTGTAAGAGCTAGTTAAACATATTTACTGTTTCCTTCACCCACTATTATTGCTGTAAGAGCTAGTTAAACATATTTACTGTTTCCTTCACCCACTATTATTGCTGTAAGAGCTAGTTAAACATATTTACTGTTTCCTTCACCCACTATTATTGCTGTAAGAGCTAGTTAAACATATTTACTGTTTCCTTCACCCACTATTATTGCTGTAAGAGCTAGTTAAACATATTTACTGTTTCCTTCACCCACTATTATTGCTGTAAGAGCTAGTTAAACATATTTACTGTTTCCTTCACCCACTATTATTGCTGTAAGAGCTAGTTAAACATATTTGTGTTACAGATCTTTGAGTGTTTTCTGCGACTTCGGGCCAATTCCCTCTATGGTTTGGGTTACCCAGACTCGGTAACAGGCCAGGTGCGGTTCAGCCCATACCTCTTGGTGGACCACAAAGAGGGTGAACGGACCGGAGGGGGAGGTAGTTCCCCTCCTCCCATGAGTCCTGCGCCCACCACATATCCCACATGCACTGTGACACAGCTGTCTCTCATACAGGCTTGCAAGCTTGTCATTGCATGTCTCAGACAGGAGAGAGGTGAGTGGGACACATTGTCGTTACCATCTTTTGCCTAAATAATATGTTCCTCTTAACATTGATGTCACTGGAAAAATATGTGATGGCTGCCTCTTGAAGAAAATCGATCGTTACCACCTGATCCGCCGACCTAGGTTTCATTCTATCAAAACTATTCATCAGGAGGAGTTATGATAGAATTTAATCTAGTGCGGGGGGGTTGGGCAGTAATAACCGATTTTTTTAAAGAGTCAACCATCACCCCTTTTTCTAGTGACAGCAATGTTAAGTGTGTGTGAACTGTGCTTTTCTTTTCATCATAAAAGTCTTTTATTTTCATCCCTTTTATATTTTCTCCATCCACCTCTCCTCACCTTCTTCCAAATATAATACAATCGCCTCATAAAGGGAAATGAGGTTTTCCTTATAAAGATATATCATAAAGGGAAGAGGAGTGCCTGAAAGAGTTTAATTATATTCTTTTAAATTAATACAACATATCTATTAGATTAAAAGTATATAAGGTGACCTGGCGGTCTATGGGTAGGGTGTAAGATTTTTTTTTTCTGAGGATCCGGTGTTCAATCCTCGGTCCAGGCACAAATTTATCTGATTGCCAAACTCTTCCTTCACCTCTGACAAGACGTGTATTAATCACATCGTGTGAATGTGTGGAATACCAAGCCTCCACCGTGGTTCGGATCCCATGTTAAACTGTAGGTCCTCCATTTCATCTCACAATCACCTTACCATTACACATTAGCGTAATTGCGTATAAAGGCCCAGACACAGATTCCGTATCCATATATCTGTATTCCGTAGTCTGTAAGAAATCAATGCCACACTATCAAATTGCCCTGGCCAAAGAGTCTTTATCCATAAGTCCTTACTTTGCAGAAGTTACTCAACTCTAACTTTCTACGGGCTAGTCTATACAAACTACCAACCATAGCCGAGTAAATATGTGTATGCGCATTGAAATAAAAGAACGAATGGCGGTGAGAAGATCTGTCTCAATGGAAACACATATAAAATGAAAAGATGGCTACACATAGAGCTATTTCAGAAACATTTTTATAAAAATGTAAACACCCCGGGAAGAGCGGCTCCTAGATAAATATTTTCTGAGAAATACCTAGTTGTCAAAAATATTGGCTTTGCTTTTGTAGATTCAACACACCTATTATTAAAAATATTAAAAGTGCTTGGTTTGTTTTCATTCAAAATACTAGTGCATCTGTTTTGCATTTTAAGGCTATTGAAAACACTCATTTATTTTAAGTTTGATGGTTAAAATCAAATTAAAAATGATGATAATATTAATAAAAGTATATAGGCTATTAGGTCATGTATGATTTTTTTCAAATAGTGATTTAACTGCATTCTTTGTTTATCTTTAACATTCAAGAGATAAAAATAGGTAAAAATAAACAAATAACTGTAAATTTAGTAAAGATAGCCTATGTAAAGAAAGAGGAAAAAGGCTTGTTAGAATCCAATGAAAAATATAACACTTTCTAACCTTATCTCTTCTACATTATAACTAATATCTCTCTCTCTCACACATACACACACACACACACACTCTCTCTCTCTCTCTCTGAATATTTCAGTATGAATGCCTTTATTAGACAAATGTTTTCTCATGAGTCATGACTGGTTGGCCATAACATACAAGGGGGGAACTGTGCATTATCTTTGGTTGTTTATTTTCGTGCAAACAACGGCCTATATTATTCATACTTTCTTAAATAGCTTCCATAAAAAGTAAATAGATCAATTTTTTCAAACCTTAAATTGTATGGTTACTGCTAATTAAAACTAAAATCATGTGTATTCATTACAAACAATGATCAATTATTTAAATATTATGAATTTTAATTTTTTTTCATACATTGCTTCAAAATTAGAAAAGTTTATTAGAGTGTCTGCAAGCTTGGGTTTTCTCATTCGAGTCGAGTATTTCTAAAAGCTCCCAAGTTCGAGTCAAGTTCGAGTATGTTCATAATTTAAAATGTTAAAAAGTATATTAAAACACATGTTCTTAAAGTATGAATGACACTCATTTTTATAAATACATAGTAAATATTTATTTTTTTATTTTAAAGTTAAATAATGAAAATATTGAGCTTTAAATTAGAAATAACACCTGTAAAACACAATTTAAAAATAAGAACATCACTCTAATAAAAATCTAATAAAATAATAACATAAATGGTTTCAATACTCATGTCTTTAAGGACATTAAAATTACACTAACAGTTATCAAAAAAGTTCACACAATGAATAATTGCGTGATGGCTTGGAAATGTATAACAAGACAGTGTCATAGTGGCTACAAGCAGGGAAAACCTGGAAAAGTTAGGGAATTTTTGGATGACAGGGAAAAACTGGGAAATGTCAGGGTATTTAACTAAAATTAAGGAAAAGTCAGGTAATTAAAAAATATGTCTAAAATATCCCATTAATTTCGCAACCAAACACTAAAACAAAGGTTAATAATACCTAAATAAAATAACATTTTAATTTTTAAAATAACTGATAAAACCATTTATGTTTAGTAGATACAAACTTTTTTTTAATATGCAATCAATAATAAATAAAACAAAAGTCAGCATCTACCATTAAAACTGGAAAAAAGTAGGCAGGGAAAATTGAAAAATGTTACCTGGAAAATCTGGAAAAGTCATGAAATTTTGTAAAATATGTTTTATAGCCACCTTGAGTGTAGAAACACTTTACAATAATGTAAAGTAAGTGATAGTGAAGGAAGCCAACGTGAAAGGATAGTTAGGTTAGGCCTAGATAGGAACTAACACACTTCTCCGTAATGTCTTCTTAAACTTTCCCACTTCTTCAAACTTCTACAGTTGCACATTAGTTTGAATTTTCGGGAATATTACCTTGTCATTAATGTCTCTTATATCAAAACTAAACATTTCCGAAAATTCTAAACAATGCTTAACCGTTGAAGTTTGAAGAAGTGGGAATTGTAAAATAAAATAGAGAAGTTGTTTGTTTATATCTAGGCCTACCCTAACTATCCTTTCAGGTTGGATTTCATCACTATCACTTTACATTATTGTAGTGTGTTTTTACACTCTCTTGATAAAAAGTTAATAAAACCAATGTTTTATTAAGTTTATACTTCCCAAAAATATGGTTCAGTAACTTCATTTACCCTATAACAAACCATAAGAATAATAACAATTAGAAATTCGAAGTGTTTCTTTTTAGTTTATTATTCCTTAGTATAATTGTGCATGATCATGCCTTCTGTTCCATTTCCATTCCTCTATGCACAGTAGCACATGCACGTTGTATGGGCTCTCGTTAGACATTATTGTATTGAGAAATTTACTACAATTCAATTTTTAATGCCTATAAAAATTGATATTGATATTTTAAAATGAAAAATAATATGACTAAAATAATATTTCAAGCAAACAATATGAAATAGGAAATGCTTTTCTAATATAATTGTGGTAATTTTGGTAAAATATGTTTTGCAATAAATAAACTCAACATTTAATTTAAATAAGTTAACCAACATAATTCTATAACCTAAATAGTAACTAAACTAGAGCTAGTTTTGTAGCTAAACTTATTAATTAATACGAGTTTTAAATATCTTAAGTTTGAAAACATTTAATACGATAATATATTGTTGATATTACATTTTTAATTTAACATAAATTATTCTCTGACAAGACATCTTGTGAATGTGGGGAATCCAGGTCTCCACCGTGGTTCGGATTCCACGTTAAACTGTAGGTCCTCCATTTCATCTCACAATCACCCTACCATTACACATATAGCATAAGTGCGTATAACCCGAACGGGTAGTAAGACACGGTGCTAATAATAATAATCACATAAATTATTATTTTAGAAAGAGACCAGGTAAAAATAGTAAAAAGAATCATTCAATCATTTAGTATTCTTCTTAGCTATTTTTATTTTCATCATTAATTTATTTAGTAATCTTCTTAGCTATTTTTATTTTCATTGCTTTGTCAAAACAACTGCAATCATGTATCATTAAAAATGGATGACAATATTGAATAAATTAGCGATCAATAGTGGTTTTAAATCTCTAATATGTTATTAATCTTATAATTGAAATTAATATCTAATAATTTAAGTAACCAAATGATTTATAAGGGGAAATGCTGATATTATTTCAATTAGACAGACTATGCTTACTATTGCATTTTAAAAATGGATTATTAAGTACATCAACTGGAAACTTGAAAATGACGATCTTACAAATATAACAATCTTGATCTCGAGCTTAAGCAACAAACTCAGCTCAAAGCTTGAAACACGAGTACTCGCAGAGCCTCAACATTTATTTATGGTATGAACTGCATAATGTTAGTAATAATAATAATAATAATAATAATGATAGTGACGTTTTATGTTTGTTGCAGACTGGAAGGTTCTCAGTTTGATCCTCCAAGAAGTTCCTCAAGTGATGAAAAACAAAGCTCTCATCTTGTCTCATCACAGCAATGAGATAGATTTGCTGGCCAGCGCACTCTGTGCCATGGTAAGGATCAACCTATGGCCCTCTGTTATCATGAGAGTAGTAAAATACTGTTCACCTCTGGTTTCGTGAGTGGCTAGTTACTCAAAACATATAGCCGAGACCAAGTTTTTAATGGAATATTAGGTTCTTGTGGCTCAAAAGATATACTGGCTCATCTTGTAAGAAACAAAGTAAAAATCACGCCAAATGGCTATAAACATTTAAAGAAGGATAGAAGGGCAAGGCCTACACACCAGAAAACTGTGTGTCTCAAAGTTCACAATTAAAACACAACAAAACACATTAGAGATGTAATTTTTGAGGTACATCAGTCCGTTCCTTCAGCAGAAGAGAGTAAATCATGGCAGCATGGCTACAGTTAGGTCATGGTCACTTAGAAACAGTTGATGCCGGTTTATTGTTCCCCTTGGATTCTGTAGTTGCCTGTTCAAACTTGTGTCTTGACTTTTGATAGATGGATAGAATGTTGTATTTAAATTAAATTGAATAAGGCTATCTAAGTTTGATAACGATCGGTACCTGGATTATTGGTGAGCAAGTTCCCACTTACCAAGCTAAGAAACATTGCAACCATTGGAGAGGGCTCGTATTACTCTTGTATTATAACATCAGTCAACATCTGAATTATGTGTTTGGGTATGAAGTGCTACTGGTTTGTCAGGGTTGTTATGGCTGGTATCAAAACGGTGACCATTCATTGATTGTCTGGGTGTTCCTGTGGTGAGGCCGATGTATTGAGCAATGCGGTAGTTGTATTGTAACCAGTACATAATTTTTTTTTATGGCGCAGTCATAGAGTATTCCATTTGTGTAAGTCTTTGGTTGACTGAGGTAGAAGATTGGTGAATTTTGCAAGTACTGCCTCTCGGTTTGTTGAAAGGGTAGAAACCTTTGGCCTGATGTTGTTTGTCATTGTTTGTTGGAGTGTCAGACAATTTAGGGTGAACCAGAATGTGACAAAGATTAGTGGAGAGTTTGAATATGATTCTTGGAGGATTGTTGATAAGATTTTGTGTGAGAGGTGATGAGGTTAGGATATTGTAGCCTGTATTTAGGATAACTTCAAGTTAGTCTAGGCCTTCATAATACTGAGTGGTGAGTGGTATATCGTTGGAAGGTTGTTTCTTAATAGGCTCTTGATTGAATAGAGCTGTGTTTATTTGACTGTTGACTATGTGTCTAGGGTATTTTCGAACTTTGAAAGCATTGAAAAGTTATTGATATTCCGTATTAAGGTCTTCTTCCTCAAAACATATATGTTAAGCGCTGGTAGCTAGGTTATAGTCTTCCTACATCAAAAGTATGGTTGCTTCGGAAATGGAGGTGCTGTTGATGTTTGGTGACTTTGATGTGGACTGTGGTGTTTATATTCTCATGAAGGTTCAGCTCTGGATCTAACAATTTGGCAGGGTGTTGTGAAATGTCCCAGATGAATCTGAGGGGGCTATGGTTATTTAACATGTTCAGGAACTGTAATAAATAATAGGGCTCAGTGAGTACTCGGATTTCGAGCTTCGAGCAGAGCTCGTCCTTTAAGCTCGAGATTGAGATCAAAAGTTTTGTAGGCTCATCATTTTCGAGCTTTCACTTGATGTACCTAATAATCAGTTTTTAAAACACAGTAGTATGCATAGGCTATTTAATTGAGATAATATTGGCATTTCCACTTATAAATTATTCGGTTACTTAACAAATTGTTAAACATTAATTTCAGTTTTCACATTTATAACGTAATAGAGCTTTAAAAACACTCTCGACCGGTAAATCCATTCAATATTGTCGTCCAGTTTGAATCATACTTGATTGAAGTTGTTTACTTGTATTGCCATGACAAAGCAATGAAAATAAAGATAGCTAAGTATTGATTGATTCTTTTTACTATTTTTACCTGGTCCCTTTCTAAAATAATAATTTATGTTTAATCAAAAATGTAATATCAAGAATATATTATCATATTAAATGTTTTCAAACTTAAGATACTTAAAACTCGCTCTAGCTCTAGTTTAGTTACTATTTAGTTATGTTGGTAAACTTGTTTAAAATAAATGTTGATCTTATTTATTACAATACATATTTTATCAAACTTACCACATTTATATTAAAAAAGCATTTACTATTTCATATTGTTTGCTAGAAATATTATTTTAGTTATATTATATTTAATTTTAAAGTATCAGCATCAACTTTTATAAGCATTAAAATTGAATTGAAGTAAATTTCTCAACACAATAATGTCTAACAAGAGCCCATACAACAGTCATGTGTAACTGTGCATAGGGGAATGGAAATGGAACAGAAGGCATGATCATGCGCAATTACATTAGGATTACTTTATCTGGTTGGTCCTAGGATAAAATGAACCATAAAACTCAAAAGAGATCATGTTTTTGTATGAATTCTCCAAATATCCCCAGTAAGACTTATACATTCAGCTTTAGAAATAAGATAAAATACTTTTTTTTTGTGACTTTATCATAAGTAGCTGACATCAAAGTTGACCTAAACATAGTTTCTGATTTTTTCCAGTATATTGGTGGGTTCTTTGGATCAGTTAAATTCACCCTTTGAAATGCACTACCTTCAACGATATTATACGGTAACATATCGAAATTTATAAGATCCATGATAGTTTTGTCGATACATGATGAAATAGGATAGTCATTGGGCCATTCTGCTGTTGACTTTCGTTCCAATATTTGGTTCAGAGTCAACTGTACAATATATTCACTTTTGACACTATCGTAAGGCGTTTTCATATTTTCTATTTCTCTCACTTTTCTGGTTTGTACTTCTGCCACATACTTATCCCACTCTTCTTTATGAATTGTTTCTTAATCGTTTCTAATATTGGTCATTGTTTGTTTTTTAAGTAATGAGATACCAAGTGACAATGATATTGAACTTATTCTACACGTTGCTTTAGCCTCATTTTTATAAAAATATTGTCATATGGGATTTCTAACTGACATCTTGTTTTAATGCTAATGTTGTGTCATGAAACTCTTATCTACCTGAAAACAATAAGATTAATGAGTATGTATATGAACACGAGAAACTTTTAAAAACGGTCTCTTATGAAATTTATAGTTTAATAATTTAATCAATCAATGCTCTTATTTACGTTTTAGTTGTTATTCTCTAGTAAAGTTAGAGCCGCCTCGGTGGCGTAGTTGGCTAACGCGCTTGTCGTGTTGAGCTCGACTGCTGAGGACGGGGAGATCGAGGTTTGAATCTCGGTCGGGTGAACTGGGGTTGGTTTTTCCTAAAATGGTTTTCCACTCTCCCTCCACGCAAATGCGGGCTCACGTCCTCTAATTCAACCTTCCCAATTCCTAATCCATTAGAGTAATTAGTACTTAAAGCGTATAACCCGAACGGGTAGTAAGACGCGGTGCTAAATATATATATAGTAAAGTTAGACCAAGTAACAACTATTTCTAAAATAATATTTGTGGCACAATTAAATAATTTGCATTAAAATTATAAATAAATTTGGAAAACAATTATTATTTCATAGGTACTAGATAGTATAAACACAATGAGTCACACCTCACCCCTCAGCATTTCACATTAAAGAAGGAAGCAATGATTTTGTGTCATAGGATAGATAATGATAAAATTCAATTTTAAGTGCAAAAAAACAAAAGGATAATATCTTGACACTTTAATTAAATCATTTATTTAATTTTCTCTATATAGAGACGATATTTTGTTTTGCAAATATATTAGAACAATATTAATGTCATAATTACTTTAATAATAAACTATCACATGAAAATTTACACAATACTGATATGATAACTAACTAAAATATATTATAATACATATCATTGAAAGACATAATCATACATTGATAAAAATCTATTATAAATTATAAATCATTTAAAATCATAACACACATTTTTAATTCATCTATTACAGAATAGGTAAATATTTTACTTATTTAAATAATGATATCTCACTTCACAGATTAGTATGTAACAATAAAATTAGATTGAGGCATAACAAATTAAACACTAAACACAGACCATGTGTCGCCACTAATGAGTACTGACTACTGACTAGTCTACCGACCGGGCGCCTACATGCAATGACTTGCCAGTTGTCACTTATCATGTGAACGTTCCCCCACCGCGCTGCACCGACAAGCATAAGTTAAACAATCCCTCATTCTAATGTTGGCCGAAACCGATTATTTTGCTGAAGGTGCAATTGTCAAAGGTGGCCGAGGCCAAAACCGAAGCTGGACGTTCGGTCAGCCACGACTAACATACAACTGTTGATAGAGAGAGCACACGGAGTCATGAGCTTCCCAACTTGTTTTTCTCACCACAGGCAGTAAAACACTCCCACTCCTCTCTGAGTTTGCTACAGAACAAAGAAGATAACGGTCTTCAATAGAGATTGAGCCAGTAGTAACTGCTTGAACAAAAAGCGGGATTTATTTCTCTCAACCCCGACCGTTTGGGATCGGTTGGGATCCCGTCCATCACTAAAAATAATATTAAACTTTTTTTTTAACTTACATTGACATAGTAATAAATAACTAATTTTATATATTTTATTTAAGAAGTTGCTACTAAAGAGCACTCTGTAATGTTTTATGTTTCCAAATAAGTATACACAATTTCAAAACAATACAATAATTACTTGTTTGTCATATTGTCAGGTGAGTGACAAGTCTCTTGGACTCCCCGAGTCACTACAGAACACTCCACCCAAGTTCACCCGCTCAGAATTCCACACCTTTGTTCTACCCGTATTGGCGAGTCTTGCATCATACCATGGATATCTGGACCCAGGTCATCAGCAACGTCTCATCAAATGTCTTGAATTTGGTCTGGTCTCGCGTTGCTCCCGTCAGTGTGTTATGGCACTCACAATATGTGCGCTTGAAATGAAGGATGCAATGTATAAGCTTCTACCTGAGGTTCTTCTCAACCTCTCCAAGATATCGGCAACTGTGCACATAGCTATCCCCTTGCTAGAGTTCCTGTCAAGTAAGTACACTTGGTGGCTACAGTCACAACAAGCCACATAGCTATCTCTTGCTAGAGTTCCTTTCAAGTAAGTACACTTGGTGGCTACAGTCACAAGGCACATAGCTATCTCTTGCTAGAGTTCCTGTCAAGTAAGTACACAAATATAACATAATTTGATTAAGAATAAAGAAGAGTCAAGGAATTTAAATACTTGAGAAAATAACTTATTATTTGTGCATAGTAGCTGCTAGCATTTAAAATATAAATAGTGAGTAAATAAAATAACAGACCATCATTGAAGGAAAATTAGAACAACGCTTTGCCAGGAAACATTTTGAAATGTTCTGTGAAATCCTTGAAAGGTCAGATAATTTTATATGCTAAGTTTTGTATTAGTTATGTATTCACAATGGCAAACATGTGGACCTATATACACTAATTTATTCTTGTACTTTCTTTATTAATGGCTGCTCATTCCTCCTGGTTCTCTGATTGGTGGATCGAGTCTGCCTATATTTTCCTAAATGAACTTGGTTCTAAAAATGGTTGACTTTTACAAATATTTTAGTTGTAAAAAGCATTGTACTATTTAACTTTATTTATATATCTCAACTTTGTTTAGTAAAAGATAAATGGAATGAGAACAGTCAAGTTGATGTGATAGTGGAGGTTTTATTGCTCAGATGTCTCTATTTATAATAACTTTTATCTCTTGACTAAGGGGCCAACAAACACTGTAAGGGAGGGGAGTTTTTCTTTATTTTTACCTAGCTATTGTAAGCACTATACCTCTTCTGCGTGGTAATTACTTTATGAGGTAAGTATGAGGAAGGAGACATTTCAGATGTAAAAGGAATAACATATACACAAGAATGTTAGGAATGTCGAATATCCTATATATTATTGCTGTTTTCAACATCCCTTTTACTCAACTAATACAAAGCCTACAGCTGAGTAATTAATTTCAACAACCCAACAAAAGTATAAATCTTTTTTTTTCATGGGGTGGGGGGAAGAGGTTGAATCTGCGAAAGTTTTGCACGGGTTTACTGGTATCTATTTAAAATATTTAGAAGAAGGTACAGGAACATGATAAGGGATATAGAAGTATACAAAAGGAACGAACACACTCTTACTTGTTCCTATCCAAGTATCATATCATTCTATACCAATTTCTTTTTTCTACCTTTTTTTAAATTTGTTTACTCTTTTTGAAAGTTGTGTTTCATGTTTCACACTCCTACGTGATGAGTTCAGATATAATGAAACCTAGGTCAAGGAATTGGGTGGTAATAATCGATCTTCTTGAAAAGGCAGCCGTTACCTCTTTGTCCAATGGCAGCAATGTAAATTATTAAATGTCTTCTTATTTTCATTGTAAAAGCCAGATTGTGTTTGTTCCTTGTATATGTTTTTATTTATCTTTCCTTTATGTTCTTCCAAATATTGTAATTTGGTGTAATTTTAGTACATTATTTTTGGTATAAATATAAATAAATTCTAAATATAGATTTAAAGATTTACTTAAAAGTTCTAAAAAATCCTCATTGAATTTTAACATACCCGCCTCGGTGGCGTAGTTGGCTAACGCGCGAGTCGTGTTGAGCTGCTCGACCGCCGAGGACGGGGAGATTGAGGTTCGAATCTCGGTCGGGTGAACTGGGGGTGGTTTTTCCTAAATGGTTTTCCACCCTCCCTCCACGCAAATGCGGGTTCACTTCCACTAATTCAACCTTCCCAATTCCCAATCCATTA
>CABFOV010000997.1:74122-141595 GCA_902141375.1 Timema poppense
CAGCTTCATCAGGTCAGGAGAGTAGACTGATGCTTTTGGTTGAACTGTAAGGTTGACTGTTCACAGCTGACTGTTTTTCAGTTATGACATCACTGTATAGATAGCAGCACTATGAATAATGTTATATTGAATGTAATCATTGTATAGATAGCAGCACTATGAATAATGTTATATTGAATCTAATAATAAGTGTGCTGGTAGGAAGGAGAGGAATTATCTAAGGTTGAGGTTGGGGACTTGTCTGGATTTGATGATATATTGATGGGCCAGTCAACCTTACAGTTCAACCAAAAGCATCAGTCTACTCTCCTGACCTGATGAAGCTGTCTGTGACAATGAAAGCTTTTCCTTAAAAATGTGTTTTTTAGTGTTCTATCTAAACAATTTCTACTCCAGTATCACCAAGGTAAGTGTGCTGGCTATCCCTCCATATGTTTAAGTTACTAAACCTTACACAAAAAGCATTGTTGGACTTCAAAAAATATTAGTTTATCCAATTATTATTATTATCATCTAAGGTTCAAAATAATATTACTTTAATAAATGTCTTGTTACAAAATAAGCGTGTTGAAGGTGTATTTTGTGCATAATTTGATTTTATATTTAAAAACCACTTTTATCATTGTTTTATGCTAAACATATGTTTTCCTTCAATTCAGGGATAGCTATTACCATCCAGTAGCCAAGTCTGAGTGACATTTAATGGCGCTCAATTGTGTTGACTGTGTATGTAAGGTAGCTGTAAAATAAAAAGCGCTTCCAATTTTGGGTATCTGTCAAATTAAAGAAAGATAGTATTAATTTAACTTGTGTAAATTAATATTATTAATGAACATTAACTACAAACGTCATATTTAAATATAGTCCTTAATCATAACCTTTTAATATTAGTTTTTCCCAAACATCCCTGGAAATGAATTTTCTTGGTCTAATTTCGAAAAAATACAATTTCTCAAAGTTTTTTCACGAATTTTGAGATCCCAAACAGGCCTATTCAAAACACATGCGTTTAGAAACAAAGGCAAAAAAGAACACACATTCTGTGCAGTTGTTTGTTCAAACTAAACTTGCACAGGCACAATTTAGAACAACACTAACAACAATGGCTTTGTTCACGCTCACTCTAAAATTTATTATTATTATTATTATTATTATTATTATTATTATTATTATTCTTCTTCTTCTTATTATTATTATTATTAGCACCGCGTCTTACTACCCGTTCGGGTTATACGCACTTACGCTAATGTGTAATGGTAGGGTGATTGTGAGATGAAATGGAGGACCTACAGTTTAACGTGGAATCCGAACCACGGTGGAGGCCTGGCATTCCCCACATTCACAAGATGTCTTGTCAGAGGTGAAGGAAGGGTTTGGTAATCAGATAAATCTGTGCCGGGACTGAGGATTGAACCCCGGCCGCCAGCACAGAAGTCTGACACCTTACCCCTAGACCGTCAGGTCGCCCTTCTCACTCTAAAAGACTTTGCATCTCTGAACATCATCTTTAATTGATGCAAACACATTTTTTTTTAACCAATTTTAGTTGTCAGTTTATAGCTTATGAATGCAATAACAGTTTTTAATTTTCTTGAAAGAAGAATACAAATGAAAGAGAGTAATTTTAATGCATAAAGCTACATACCTTGCATTTAAAAATCACTTTCAAAACCTCTCCCATCATCCTTGTTCAAAAGCTGGATCAGAAAGGGTGGTTTTGGGACATGTGCTTTTGAGAAGCAAACACTGTAGACTCACCCTAAAGGTTTGAACAAACTGAGGTAACGCACCTTGTCTTACTGCCTATGTTTCCTCCAGCGCTCACGAGACTGCCCAAGGTGTTTGCCAGCTTTGTGGGTGACCAGTACATGTCGGTGTTTGCCATCTCACTACCCTACACAAACCCCTTCAAGTACAACCATTACACCGTCTCTCTGGCTCACCATGTCATCGCCGTGTGGTTCCTCAAGTGTCGTCTGCCGTTCAGGAGGGATTTCGTCAAGTTCATCACAACGGTAACATATTATTGATTAGAATGTACAAAACGATTCTTTAGACTTTTGCTTGGAAAAGGAGGGTTCGCATGAAATGTTTTTTTCATTAAAACTCAATTCAGAGAGACGTCCTTACTGCCATGTTATTGTGTGAAACAAGGGAGCTGAACCTCTCGGACAAGTTATAGCGCATGTAAGTTGCACTGTACTGTATTATTAGTACCTTCATTTTCACAAACAACTTTTTTTCTCTGTTGTAACACTGGTGTTTCAGATGTTTGCTAGTTTGTCCAACTATTCTAACGTATTGTCCTAATTCAAGCAAACAAATTATTGGGTCGAATACACTACTTTATGAATCCAAATCTCAATTTTGCCTACAAATTGAAAAATAAATTCTATGCACCTTTCTATAAAAGTAAATTATTGTTATGTAGGGTAGGGGTGTTTGGGGAAACTATGTTGGGTAGAAGCTATTGTCTACAGTTATCTGTGCTATTTGTGAAAGAGTAAAAGTGGGACTTCTCAAGAGTATTGCCAATTATTTTGTTAAATACATTTTGAGTGGTGATTGTAAAGGCACTCGGGTAATGTCATGGAGACGAGCCAGAGCCAGTCGCTGGAACAGTTAAATGTTTGGCCATATTAATAAAGATAACTTCTACTGGTGAACATTATAGTAATGAGTTGTTCTTCATTTTATAAAACAATCATATAATGTAAGCTTATTGACACAACACAGGTTGGATAGAAAAAAAAAGTGAACAATAAGAAACTAATCATATCAAACTTTCAATTACAAATCCAAATCTTGATTAAAATGTTGAACTAAAGGAAATAGAAATAGTAAATTTACTTAACATCCATTACTGTTTCCAGCTTGCGGCCTGGGTCAGTATTTTATTCAAACCATATTTTTTCCACTACCATCTTGCTGGGCTTGTTGTAGCTTCATTTGCCTTTTAACTAACTTAAGATTACAACAGGCACAACATCCAGTCCACGGGGGTTAATTCATCTCTAGGGCTAGGTTGTTGATGAAATGTCACCTTTTTACTTACCTTAAATATCCTGATGAAATGAAATTATTGACTCTATTTTAATGACTATGAAGCTTAATTTTTAAAAAAATAAAGGTTAAATTTTTCCAGAGCTTGACTTTTAGATTATTAATTTTGAATTAGTTATTTCAATAATATATTTTAGCTTGAAGTAAATGAAATGAAGTTGAACCAAAACTTATTTCATTTCTTGTTGTTGTAACATTAATTTGTTCTAGTTTTTATTAAAAGAATTTCTCTAACATAATTAAATCTTTAAACTGCACCAGTGAGTTTATGTGTTACAATACTCCGTTTAGGGTTTAAAGGCCAATGTAATCGTACCATTTGAGGAAGGCCAATTGATCATGAAGTCTGACCTCATCAATGAAGACTCATCGAGTCGCAAGCGCAGCTCAAGCCTTACTGAGCAAGGGAGTCGCCGGTCTCTTAGAACGGTGGGGGTACGTCCAGAGGGACGGCCAGGAGATCTTAAACCCCCTATAGACGAGGCCCTCATGAACTTTCATATGAGAGCTCACCGAGACTTGTATTGACCTCATGGCCCGATACACCTTCTCAACCTGCTCAGCACAGCCCAAGAGGTGGGTAGATACGTAACACACTTGACAAATATTCTCAGAAAGTCCACAAGTTCTAAATTACGTAAACACTATCGCTATACCGATACCACATTTTAACAAAACTATTATCATACATTGTGTTCCAATACTGCTACTCGAGTAACTCTTTTATTTATTTCTATAAAATATTGGTTGTAACTTATCAAAACTTGTTTACTGGGCCTTAGGTCCCACATTTTGGTAGACTGTTTAGCACATAATATTCTATTGTAAATTTATTTATTTCTAAAAAAAACAATTTCATCAGCACTTTCTATATGATTATCTCATGCTTAAAATATAGAATCTCTAACATTACTCTATTCAAATTCCATCCACCAATAGATAGTAAAGTTTTTGTTACTATAATAGGCAGTGGAGGGGGATGTAAAATAACCGGCTTGGAGAAAGTCCTTCCTTTTACTTGACTTATGAATCCAAAATCTATATTACTATAACTATAAGATTTAATCATTAGGCCTACTCTAGTCATTTGCAAAGTGGTAACACAAATACCACACGTGATGCAAAGGCTTTAAATCCTATTTTCCTATTTTAATCTTTCACATAAAGTGTAGAGAATACTACTAATATTTTAAATAATAAATTTACTCCTCAAAAAGTTGTAATATATCACAAAATTAGTTTTAAAATAAACCTATATGTAGTAAAACATAAACTTAATTAGATGTTGAGGTTTTAAAAGTGCTTATTTTAATAAGTCATGTAAGCATGGTCTAGCTTTGACACCCTTGAACTTCACCTCGACACCCCCTTGATCTTCCGCTAAGCCGCGGGTGGGAAACCTTTTGACATTGGAAGCCCTTATTTCACTTCATGGACTCCTCGTAAGGCCGCACACTTCATGTACAGTAAATTTTGCCAAAATTTAGGAACCCATAAAGGATCGAAAAGTTTTTTTTCCAAACTCTTTTTACTTTTTGTTCAACAAGGACAAATTTCCCTTTTCTTTATTTATTATATATTCATAAAAGAACACTTTTTAAAAAAAAGAAAGAATGTATAAATGAATTATAAAATATTTGACAAACAGTTTTTCACTTTTTCTCGAGTTTTTTTTTATCAATGAATCTATGTTAATTTTTAGATATAACTGTAATTACGTATTGTGCTGTCATTCCTAAAAATATATATTTATTTTCTTGTTTATGGATTATAAAATTTAATAATCGAGCTCTACAAACTAAACATCTCAACAGTTAACAAAACACTTCATTTTATTATATTGTACAAACACAATTTTATTTTGCGAATGTATAATTGATAAACGATGAAGATACATAGTTGACTGCAGTAGCCCCATGGCCTCTCTGGTGCTGACTGACAGCTCACAGCTGACTTCTGACTGTCAACATTTAGGTATATACATACATTTTGACTGTGAGAAGTGACATCTGCTAAACTCATGTTTTTGCAGATCATATGGTTCGGCGTAGGGATACATAATTTGGTCTGGTAACTTTTCAAAGCTTTCAGCTGTCATTTAGCACCAAAGAAGCCATGGGGCTAGTGTAAATATGTGAATAGCAACACCAAACACCTCAAAATTCAAAATTATGTACACACTAAAATTAAACTATTAATTTGTGTGTGTGACTGCAGCTTGGATAAAAGTATTGCAGACAAGCAGACCAGTCAGTTATGTCTCATGGGCCACAACCTTGCTACAGATAACATGAATTTTAGAAGGATGTCTTTGATTTCTACTGGTGTCAAAATAATTGATAATTGTTATCCATATCACAATTTTTGTTCCCTCGTTTCTTAACTCTCAAATTCCAGAAATTATATTAAACATTGAAAGGAGGATAGAAGGACCAGGCCTACACACTTATCAGAAAACTGTGTGCCTCAAAGCTCACAATTAAAACATGACAAAACACAGACTGGACTACGGCAGCATGGCTAGAGGAAGGTCATGGTCACTTAGATAAATACTGCTGTTGCCCGTTTCTCAACTCACAAAAATCCTCCTTTCAATGTTTAATCTAATACAGCAGTTTGGTGCCATTTTTCCTTTGTTTAAATTCTAGAAATTGAAAGTTATAAAATTTAAATGATACAGCATTATTCAGAGTTGGATTATTTTTATTGTAACCATTATTAGATATTTTCCACTTTTAACATTGGAATCAACAAATTATAACTTTGCTCGCATGATCTTTGTGTTCCAGTGTTCTTGCACAAATCAAACATAGTTGTACAATTGAGATGTCCATGTACCTGTTTTAATCGATTCCGATTCTTAAGGTCAACCTCAATATTTCGATTTGCAATTTTGAGTCTTGAACATTTCCTATTTCATTATTTTTCAACCTCATATAGAAACATTATCATTCAAATTTTCAAGTACTTTCAATAAGAACCAGGAATCGATGTAGCTAAAGTTGTAATATTAATACCGATTCTCATTTCTTTTGATACTAGTAAGAATCGAGGGTATCGAAGAATCAAGTTTGACATCCCTAATATCCTTTATGTTATACCTTTTACATGTTCTATCTATGTGTCCTATCATTCTTTACCATTTTCCTTTTTCTCCCCTTTTGTGTTTTTTGGTTTTCTCTTTTAAGAAGATGTGTTGCGCCTTTCACACTCCTCCCTGATGAGTTCTGATAGAATGAAACCTAGGTCGGAGGATTGGGCGGTGACGATCAATTTTCTTTAAGAGGCAATCATTACCTCTTTGTCCATTGGCAGCAGTGTAAAGTGTGAACTGTGTTCTTCTTTTCATTGTAAAGGCCATGTTGTGTTTGTTCCCCCTTTTATAGGTTTCTATCCACCTTTCCTATACCTTCTTAAAAATATTATATCCCTAATATTAAGGAATTTTTATTTGTCTACCATCTTTAGTTGTTTTTATGCAAATAAATTGGTATATAATGTTTAAAAATGAGGTGGCCCAATGGCTAAATGATATTAAAAGGACAATATATAAATAATCAAATGGTTTTTATTTGATATTGGATGCATTGAAAAATATAAAAATATTAAATGATGAGAAATCATGGTTAAAATTTCAGTATTGAAACCGAGAATCTTGATTGAGAAAAAATTGGAATTGTGAAATGTGTAGTTTTTACATTGATATTCTGTTTTGGCATTGTCTGTAAATCTCTAGGTTTTATAGACACATAAGCTGTTTTTGTTATTAAATACCACAACCTTCCAATCGATGTAGACCTCCATTAGCTCATATCTTGCTTGACAAAACTACACCTAACATCCCCAATCAGGATTAAAACAAAAACACTTATGAGACTCTTAAGATGTGTAAGGTCAAAGCTTGAGACTAATGCCAGAGTGCTGTCTGGCAAAACAAGATATTCACAATATCAGTACCATCCCAGCTCATACTACTGCATTTGTCATAACCTGGTGCTTATTTGTTAGGCTACCAACGGCAGAGTTCCTGCTGAGTGGGGGTCAGTCCATGACTTGGATACTGGGAAATAGAGTGATAACAGTTACAACCAGCGGCTGTAGTCAGAAGGTCCTCAAGAATGGGCTGTGTGACAAGTGCTGGATGCTGTGTCGGCCTGACAAAGGTGAGGCTGTGTGACAGGTACTGGTTGCTGTGTCGGCCTGACAAAGGTGAGACTGTGTGACAAGTGTTGGATGCTGTGTCGGCCTGACAAAGGTGAGGCTGTGTGACAAGTGTTGGATGCTGTGTCGGCCTGACAAAAGGTGAGACTGTGTGACAGGTACTGGTTGCTGTGTCGGCCTGACAAAGGTGAGGCTGTGTGACAGGTGTTGGATGCTGTGTCGGCCTGACAAAGGTGAGACTATGTGACAGGTACTGGTTGCTGTCTGATGAGTCCTAGATGATTAACAATGAGGAGGCCCAATGATAATAATAATGTAAATTGATAAAATTAAAAGAAAAAGATAAAAAAAAATTTTTTTTGGGATTAAGGCAACAATTCTAAAATATCACTCAATTTGTGTTCAAATTGGTGTAGGGGTCTGTGAAGCTTTGACAATATTTATATCAATTTCGATTTGAACTTTATATTTTCGATTCAAACCAAACTAGAAAAAAATTAATAGGGTCTTGAGCCTTTACAAATCCCACAATCTACCTAAGATATGCTAATATTGTTTTAATATCAATTCTTGTGACATAAAGTAAGTGCTTATTAATTATTATCATATTGACCAGAAAATAAGCACTTTTTTTAAAAAACTGTAAACCAACTTAATAAAGCCTTTGCATAACCTATAATTAGACCTTTGGACAATGCATAACAATGATCACACCTTCGGATAATATGTAACAATATGGGTTAACTGGGGACTGAAGAGAGAGAGATATATTGGAATAGTTTATAATCACCACTACAACGTGAATAGGCGTTGAAGCACCTAAAGGACTAGAGTCCAAAACTAATCTATTTTTTTTTTATTTGTAGCTCTTTTAACAACTAACTTTAGCAAATTTAACTAGGATAATATCTGACACCTTAGCTCAGTTGGTAGCATGTCTGTGTACTGAGCTAAGGGTCCCAGGTTCGATTCCCAGTATGGTCGAAAAATGTATCGTTGGTAAAATGTGGGTCCTTTCACAGTGAGGGTTTAACGGCCAGGGACTGGATGTTGTGTCAGTCCTAGTCTTAACTCATATTATAGGGTATATGAAGCTACAACAGGTCTATTGAGCCGGTTGTGGAAAATATATGGCTTGAATAAAAAAGTGACCCAGGCCACAGGCTGTAAACAATAATGGATGTAAGGTAAAGTAAACTAGGCTATGATTCGATTCATACTCAAAAAACCTGCTTGGGAGGTGTTTAAATGTATGTGAGAGCACTTCTACTATAGAAGACAGAAGAAAGGAAGAATATGTCACCTTTGTGCATTGGATTCTTCCCACTTTGTACCTCTTTACCAAGATGGGCTCTCTTTATTAAATTTACACTTATCTTATTTTTCTTTATTCTTTATTTTTATCAATTTCCATTGTTATAAAATTCTGGACGATGTGAGACAAGTATTATTGCGCAAGTAGCCTTAAAAGTCGAACCAGGCTAGAAAATTAAACTAACTGATATTTATCTCATAGACATTGTAGAAAATAACATAGTTGGCTTTAGTTAAATAAAAAGTTGGATTTTGGTAATAAAATCCAATAACTAAAATATTTATTTTTGGGGAAGAAATGTTCAAAAAAAACTTCTATTTTAAGTAGTTTTGGGCAGCAAATAAAAAAATTACTGCTAATTTTTAAATACCTAGCAAATCAAATATAGAAGGCTTTCTCAAGCTTTATTTCTTTTTCTTCTTGTGTATTTGGTTACAATATGACGGTTATAATAGCTGTTTCAAACTTGTCGCTAACCCATCTTATTTGGCTGAGGGAAATAAACTTATTAAGCTGAGGCAACTTAAAAAAAAATCAAATTATCGCTAAATTGCATTCAAGTTAAATTAACCATAATTCACATATAAAATGTTAATGAGTCAGTTTTGTGAAAATGTTTCATTTCATTTTAATTCATAAATCCATTAATTTTACAATGCACTTTAAATATGTTTTGATAGCCATTATAATGTTTTAAGTAAAAAAAAAACTTTATGGCATCAACCTGCAATCCAACCATATTGGCTGAGGATGCGTTGTCTTTTGGTGAAGTTAGTACCAACTTATGTGGATAGTTTTAAGTAAACATTTGTATAAGCACCTCTCATGAAATTTTGATATCTGTAAAAATGAACCACTGGTAGGAAAGTTTCCAAATCACTATATTGTTTCAAGTTGACATAAATAGATATTCCCTCTTTACTGGTTACTTCTGTTTTGCAATACTTATTCTGCTTCTCGAGCATTAATCATATGACAAGAAGTACAAGAATAAAATAAATATGTTTTATAATAAATAATATATATTATAAAATGCCTTATAAAATGGGAATGAACATATTGTAGTCGAAAATATGTTCGTGTTTTAAATAGAATGTATTCTCAGAAATCGATATATTGCAAAAATCGAATATATTTGTTTTCTACGCGAAAATAGATAATGGATGTATAAGAAGATAATAAAACAACTTAGGTATTATTCAGTTCACTATTTCCAATGTATGTTTAATTGTTAAGCATATTGTGTTTAATCTTTATTAAAAATATCTGTTTGTATTTTTATTTTTGCTGTCTTAATACAATAAAATATCCTTTAATGTTGATTAAAGTTGATCAAAGGATAACTAGGTCTAATCTGTTTATTTCCCATTTTTTTAATAAACTTAACTCATTCTAACAACACTTTTAAAAATAACTAAAATACACTCAGATTTTGATTGATTTGATTTTCAAACATTAATATGAGGCTGGATTTTAACATGTATTTTGGGAGTCATGGTTGGGGTTGATTAAAATTGCAAGCATGATTGAAATAAATCTTAGTTCACTGTTTAGGCCTATATTGTTTAATGTAAGTCTATTTGTAAATCATTAAAATTTATAACGATTTGCTAGGATTCGGATTCGAGATTCGAAAATAAAATGTAGATTCGGATTCGGGAAATAGTGCATTCTACCCATCTCTAGTTTTATTATTATTATTATTAATTTATTAATTATTTTAATTATTATAATTATTATCATTACTACTATTATTAATATCATCATCACCACATTTTACTAACCGTTTGGGTTATACGCACTTACGCAAATGTGTAATGTTAGGGTGGTTGTGAGATGAAATGGAGGACCTACAGTTTAACGTGGAATACGAACCACGGTGGAGGCCTGGCATTCCCCACATTCACAAGATGTCTTGTCAGAGGTGAAGGAAGGGTTTGGTAATCAGATAAATCTGTGCCCGGACCGAGGATTGAATCCCATACCCCCAGTACAGAATTCTGACACCTTACCCCTAGACCACCTGGTCAGCACTTTTGTATAAGAGGATTCATTTGCTAACAGAAGATAGACTGAATAAGAGACGTGGTAATATCATGGGGGCATTTATTTTATTCTGATACTAGCTAATCTATGTTTCCTTAGAATCTGTGTCACCCGATGTATTGGCTGACCAAGAGCCACAGCCAGGCAAGCAACTTCAGAAATCTACCAACCAACGTCCGGTCAGCAATGATGTAAGTGATGTCTAAAACTTTCTGTTAAAGTTGAATACAGTACTAAATACTTCTTGAGTTGACTGTATTTTAAGTAACCCTCAATTTAACATTAACAGTAATTTATTGAAAATAACTTTGGTGTATTTAAGGGGTTAAATATAAAATTTAATTTAAAAAAAAGTAGCATGCATAGAAACTTTTTTTTTAATATTGGTAAACAATTTTTTAACAAACAAATTTTGAGTTTTTAACAATATTGTAGCTTTAAAATAGTAGTGCAATAATTGTTGAACTGTTATATATATATAAATATATATAATTTAAATATATTCAATTAATATGTAGTTTCCTTCCCATTTTCTTAGGGGTGGACTAATAAATTTGCCAGGGACGAATAGTCACATAACTACTATATACTGTATTCACCCGAATTCAAGACTACCATAAATCTAAGATGGCCCCCAGTTTTTCAGTGGTTCTGGTTAGATTTTTTATAAGTGGTACTTATTTTATCATGAATGAAGAAAATAATAATTATGGTAGACACCTTTTATAATGCTAACAAATTGTTTTTTATTTACATAACAAAACACTTCTGTCTATTTAAAATCTAATTGGGTTTGAAGAAATGCCAAAGAATTTCTTTTTTTTTGTCACAAATATTGCTTTTACATAAGAAGGTTAACTATTAAAAAGTTTCATAAAAACAATGAGGGGTTGATTTTTGTTATGACAAACAATAATCGTTAGTGAAAATCTGAGTCTCATACATACCCTACTTTCCCTAAATATGAACATTGGACTCGACCATTAACGCTAGCTTCTAAAACATGACACTCTCACTCTCACAATGATATACAGAAAATAAAATAATATAAAGTAAAGAGAGATAGGAAGAAATCAAAGGATAAATATACAATAAACTGTTGCTTTTATAAGGAAAATATAAAACTCATTAACATGTTCTAAAAATCTAACCGATAAACACGTCTGCTGTGAACGATAGTGATGGGTCGAACCAGCTCGTTGATGCGAGCTAGCTGACATAAGATCGCTCACTCAAAAGAGTCGTTCCTGAAGAATCTTTAATGAAGAGTCGTTCATATGAGTCATATCGTTCACCGCATTGCTGGTTCGCTCCCAATTGCTTCACTCCTTCCCCTCCCTAACTTGGTGAGCGAGCGAGTGCAAGCGCATCTAGATGTCTAGTTAACATCTAACTCTCATAACAACACATAGCGCTTTTCACAATATATATATATATATATATATGCACACACACCCTCTATTAACATTTTTATTTAAATTGTACCTTTAATTGCTTGTCAAGTTCACTTAACACATCAAACAATTTGTTAAATGTTTGATTTAAAAATTAATTTTATAATTTTCTGGTTCAACCTATCTAAGTCTTAGCTCTCATTATAACCACTCCTTACTTTCAATTATTCTTTTAGAATGTTTTCTAAAATGTTAGTTTATAGCCTCTAGTGTCTAAATCACAGAATTATGTCTATTGATGTTAAATTTTTTTTAATATTGTAGGCAGTGCTGCAATCTAGTAACAATAGTAAACATCTATAGTTTTTTTTTTGTAGTAACTAACAAAGAATAGAAGAGTCATGAATGACTCACACTCCTGTCTCTTTATAGAACAAATCAACAAGAGCAAAAAAAGAGTCGTGAATGCCGACTACTCTCTAAGTTCAGCGAAGATGGGCGGTCGGAAATAGTGCAAAAGCGATCGATGCGTTGATCGCCAAGACTAGCTAAATCAAACCAAACATTGAACGAAAACGCAAAGCGAGTAGGCAGAGATAATTATAGCGTATGAGTGAAAATAATAGATGTAAAGAAACATCAAACTAATGAACAATGTCTCCCGTAAAGTGTCACATGGACACAAAGTAATGATCAGGAGAAAAGAGGGAGTGGTGTCTGATGCACCCTTGCGGTAGGGCCTAATATTAAGGGTAATAGGCCTATTTAATTTCATTGATCTAAGTTCTTGATTTAAATGTACAACTGACGTGGATACGTTTATTTTGTACAAATAATAATAGAAATGTGTAGTAAAAACTGTTGGCCTATTGGTCAATGTATCAGACTCGTGATGTAGTCGAGTGACCATAAGTACCAGCCACCATGGTAGCCAAGGGTAATAAATTAGTGTTTGTTAAACAAGCATCTTTATTCTTATTTTGGAACAAAAAATCTAGTATCATCTTATCAAAGATAATAATCTACTTGATATTATTCAAAAGTTTGATATTTTGTGGTGTTTCACGAATTAAAACTAAAGTTTGGCATCGCTAAAATTGTCCTGTAAACTCGATGTATGATTGAATGTTTGTTTAAAATCGATTCAGGTTTTCTCATCCCGTTTTACTTGACAAGCGCTAGATATGTAGGCAAATTTTTAATAATTATATATCTAAAATTTGATAATTCATTATTTGTTTTTAAATCTATTTTGATTATTGTAAATGGTTGAATCTTTAATATCGTAGTAAAGTAATTGGAAAAGTAATCAAAAACAGCACAACTAAATAAAATTCAATTTTATTATGCCCATCACTATCCCCAACTCATTTGAGTGGTATTGAGATTTTTAGCGTATAGTATTGATTATTGTGATACCAGTCGACACTATGGATATCGAGTATCTTAACGGGCCACAACTTGATAGTTATTTATAACAATAACTTAAAAAAAAAGCTTAAAAATCCGTGAAAATAACCAAATATTCTGTGATCTATGTTATACCTTTAAAATCCGAGAAAATGGATAAGACCTGTAAAAAAGTCAGCCTTGCACTATTGTATTTGTATTAGATAAAGATATAAAATGCTACCTTTTGATGTAGGCCGAACCCAATTCTTATGCTGGAATCATGATCAACTTAACTTTAACTAACGTAACGTTCACTTAAGGTTCACTTGACTTAAGAAAACAGATGTATGATCACGATTCACGTAACTTAACGAAACATCTCGAGCCAAACATATGCATTCTAGATTACCTATGTGTTTTGACTTTTGGTCTGTGATTTGTACTATTTGTAAAGTGATGATCTGTGAATGTTAACAGTTTTCAATCAATGCAATAAATATTTATTATTTAATTTTTTGACAAGTTTAGCTTTCCTAATTTAGTTTAATTATTTTGTTTCAATGTCTGATCACTAGAACTTCTAAGGAGTAAACCTTGATTATAAAACCAACAAATAAATTACTAAATAGCCCTGTAGATGTCACTCGCATAATGATTGGCTGGATAGATCACGTGATACCCTTCATGTAATGTTAACTCTGCATGAAAGACCTCCCAGGACATCTATTACGTTAAATTAACTGTAAGTGAACATTAAGTTAACTGCATCATGTTTGCTTCCATTTAAAACCACGAGAAGAACTTATACGTTAAGTTACGTTAAGCTTAAGTGAACGTTAAGTTGATCATGATCAGGGCATAAGTCTGCGATTTTAAGATAACACCTAGATTTAGAAGCTACAAATTTGGGGGAAAACCTCATCTTAGTTTCAGATAAATACACTACATATTGAAAATTAAGTTAACACTGAACTTTTATAGAATATAAATCAACAACACAGCTTTATATCATTTTATAAAGCTACCAATTTCTCTCCAAACTGTCAAGATTTTTGTTCTAGAGTACAGTAGTTAAATTCATGTTGTTTGTTGAAGTGCAGGTGGGCCCAGGAAGTAAGGATAGTCGCAGCTTTGTGACACCAGACAGCAGCATAATTAGCGCCCCTGTTGAAGACATAAGGAAAACCTTAGCAGCCCCTGATACTCATGAACCAGAGCCTCATCGTCTGGAGCAAATAGTCTTTGGTAAGAAAAGTGTTCACTCTAAGTTATATCATATATATCTTTTTAGCACAGTGTCTTACTACCTGTTCAGGTTTTACGCCTATGTACTGATTATGCTAATGATGTTAAGAATGAGGAAAGTGTTGTATTTATAGAAGGTGTAGGCCTACCCACATTTGCCTTGAGGGAGAGTGGAAAATAATTTTGTGAAATCATCCTCAGTACACCCGACTGAGATTTGAACCTTGATCTCCCTGTCATCAGCAGTATAGTCTACTCCTAGAGTAGTGCCATAGACTTTGAATTCTTAAGGTAGGCGTACACTGGTCCCCGTTGCACGAGTCAGATTGATTTAGTGTACTGCGTCCACTACATTTGGGGCAAATAGATTTCCATACACTAATCACCATTGTGCTAATATCTCTTTGACTTTAAAGTATTATTTTTCTGTTCAAAAAGATGTTCTTTATTTTATTTCAGTATTTTTTTCTTTGGTTTGAAACTTATCACAGCTCTTTTGAAAAAAAAAAAATAGGTTCCAGATTTAATTTGTGAGTACTAGTAATTAGTGATATGAATGGGGAATAATAACTGACTCACATGTGGTAGATTGCAAAATGTGGAGGACTAAACTGTAAGCTGTGGGTAAGTTGTGAAAGATGAAGTTTGCAAACGACTGACCCATACAAAGTAGTTTGCATACGAATGAACACCTAAAAGTAGTTCGCAATCATCAGAACCACAAGAAGTAGTCCACAAACGACTAAACCATAACAAATAGTTTTGTTAACTATTTAACTAGATAAATTAACAATTACCTAAATTATGTTGAACTGTTCCCAACAGCCCATCTCTAAACTAAAGAGCGGGAATAAATCTGTGAACTCTGGATGCAAATTGTGCGAATGTCAAGGATTGCGTCCATTTGTCCACATCCCTTGCATCAGATTTTAATTTGCCTCAAGGAATCCCATCGGCATTGCTGATGTTCGATGCGTACAGTGCGGATCAGTGGACGCAGTCTCGTTAAAAATAATATACAAAATCCTATGCGTGCGATGCAATGTTTACCTTAACAAAAAAGGATAACAACATTTCAAATTTGAAGATCAAATGCTTAAAAAAAAAAAATTCAAGTCAAATTTGTTTTAAAGCTCTTATACTATGAGGAATTTTCAGAAACCAAAACTACCAACTCCATAACTTATTATCCTAGCAAGAGGGGGCTGGCTATAATAGCTTTTGAATGTACTTATAGTACTCTGATCACGAATTACATCTGTTTTCTCTGCTTATTCTTATTTGCATTTGATTAGTTTGACTTCTGCAAGCTTCATATCTAGAGACCTTAATTTGTGGTAATTAAATTATTTGAAATTTGTTAAATAAAACTTGAATTACTTAGTAAAGTGCCATTAGATAAAATATTTATTTTGGGTTTAAAATGGTAATAAATACAGTTGGGTTGAAACCACTAATTAACAAATTCGAATCTTGGAAGAAACTATGAACATAAGAGGAGATATAAATATAATATAAAAAACAAATATCAACTAAATATTAACATTATTTATTATAATCCTTTCACTAAAACACTCATTTAAGTGTTAAATTACTAGTCTTGGGTCAGGTTGCTATCCTATAATTATAATTGGTTCTAAACCACCAATAAGCAGTATTGGAGCTCTAAAACAAATTTCAATAAATACATTAAAACAAAATATTTTTCAAGGATCTTAGCCTCAAATTTGAGGTTATTTTGAATCCTCAAATATCCTTAAGGATTTGAGGGCTTCTAGGATTCAAGAGCTCATCCTTAGTAATAAATCAACTTTTATCCAAGTGATACAGTACATCAAAAAGAATAAATATTTCTAAAATGTATTTATAACAAACAAAACAAAAATAGGAGATTAAAAATAAATAATTTGGTTTAGTATTTTTAAAGATCTGTCTTTGGTCACAATAATGACCGTTAAAATACCTGCTTTAGTTTATATCATTGTTCTTTGGTTGAGGGAAATACATATCCTAGGCTGGGGGAACTTTTTTTGTTACAGGAAGGTTGCTATAGATCAGCTGCATTAATTAAAGACCCCAAAATTGACCAAAATTCTCATTTTAAATGTCAAATGGTAAATTTTATGAAAACCTTTCTTTTTATTTTCTGCACTAAAACAAAAATGCTACTATTAACATTGAAATAGTTTTGATGCCCTTTTTAATCTTCTAAGTAAATGTTTGTAAAAACACTTAATGTTGAATGTATTTGTCTCTTTCTCATATCACAAGTGGAGTGGGAGTTAAAATACTCATGTTATGTTCAACTATAACCATTTTGAGCCGTTATGTACCCTGTGTTCACTTTGAAAGGTGGCATGCTTACCTTGCATGTTTCATCTATTGTATGTCTTATAGGATAGAGCCATAGCCTAATCCATCAGGGTAATATGGCTTCCTTCCAGAATGGACACAGGGTACATAACAAATTAATATTAACATACATTTTTAAGGAAATTTAATTGTATGTTGTGAAAGTAATTGATTTCTCTTATTAGAATGAAATGTTACAAACAATATTGTACACTTAAATATTTTGTTAAGCTATATAAAATTGTACAAATAAGAACAGTATAGTTTTTTAAGTATAAAAAACTAACCAAAAAATTGGCATACTTGGATTTGGCTTAAAGAATATTTCATTTAGGGTATTCGATTTGAGTTATCTTTGAATTGAAAAAAAATCAGCTTCACATGCCTCTAAAAATGGCTTTGTGTGCTGTTAAACTTGAAGAGTAAGCTAAAAGACTTAAGGAAAGGCTACGCCATATTAAATAATGTGTTGGTTGTGAGGCTAGGTTCCAATGAGCCGGAGAAACAAGAGAGACAGTTCTGTGCGTGTTGGTGCCAGGGCTGGGCAGAGATACACATCCGACGACCCACAGGTGAGAAGGAAAACTTCGCTTGGCCTCATACTTGTTGAATTATTGAAAAATAGTAGAGGTCTGCGGAATCAAGTTCTTTAATTTTAGTTGATCTTGAGCAAGCCATAAAGCTTCCAGGTATTGAGTTGATCTCAAGCTTGGGTTGAATAAATATATAATTTTATTACTTATATATGATAGTACATCATCATCATCAACTGTTTTCAACCTCTGACCGAGTCAGTTTAGTAAAATGCCTCCATCTTCCACTATTCTGTTACCATTTTTCCTTCATTAATTTCTTCCATTCTTCTCTGCTCACTTGCATACTTTCTGTTATCTTCTCCCTTATCTTTCTTGGACTCCCTTGCATTCTTTTTCTTACATACTTAATTTCAAACATTTTCTTTGGCATCCTTTCTTTTTCCATCCTCATTACATGCACATACCAACCCAGTCTTGCTTTCTCTACTATCTTATATACTCCCTCTACTCCTACACTTTCCTGAATAACTTCACTCCTAATCTTGTTTCTCCTTGTGAAAGCTTACAAAATCCTCAAAAACTTAATTCCCTTGGCCTCCACATTCCTTGTCTCTTTATCGTCATTGTCGATGTTTCTGCTGCATATGTGACAATAGGTACAAAGTATGCCCTGTACAACACCTCCTTTACTTCAAGGGCACTTCTCTTCTCCATAGTAGGTCTCTTGCGCATCTATAGAACAATCCTCTCTGCTGTCCTCTTCTCATTAAATCCTCTCTACCTGCACCTTTTCTCTCAATCACACTTCCAAGATATTTTTACGTTCTGTACTTTGTCGGCTCTACTCCATCCAACTTTATAGTTTTATTAGGTCTTACCCTCGTCCTTGTAATTACTATCACTCCACACTTTACCTTGCCAAATTTCATTCCACTCTCTTTCACTTCCTCATTCCATTCTTGTAGTTGTTCCTGTACTTCCTCTTCCTTCTCCTCCCATACCATCAAGTCATCAGCAAACATCATGGCCTTCATTCTGTCCTCCTAGAGTTTTCCTGCCACTTTGTTTATGACCATTTCCTTTTCCATTACAAACAATAATGAAGAGAGGGCACTCCTCTTCTTTACTTCATTTTCCACTTGGAACCACTACGTCCTTCCACTCTCAGTCTTAACACAACTCTGGTTATCCTCGTACATACTTTTCCCGCTCATTGCAACTCCTCTTTCCACTTCAGCCTCCTCCATCGCTTTCCAAACTTTATTTATATCTAGAGATGAGCCACTCGAATCTTCGAATCCACCGAATCCTGACAAGTATTCGAGATTCGAGGATTCGGTGTTTTACTGGATTTGATGATCGAATCTTTCACCTCATAAACAAAGCATCATATGTTGAATTCAAAAATTACTTAGGCCTACTTGAAAAGCAAAACTTAATCCGTAATATTTATTTTGTCGGACAAAAGAGATAAACATTAATAAAATCTCTTTAAAAAAATAAAAAATTATTAGATGTGGAAAATCTTACGTGCCTAGTACCTTACCCTCCCAACCATATGGGAAACTTGGACTAGACCGTTTCGGTACATGTTCACTTCTAGACTTTCACCTCACAAACAATCTTGTAAATATTTTAATAAACACATCAAAATTCTTCAAAAACTGAAAATTAAAACTATAATTACAAATAAACTCGAAATAAATTAAACAAATCATGGCTTTTTTTTAACAGAAATAATAACTCATTACGGATGATAAAAAGTCAGCCGCCATTACACACGATACAAAGTCGGCTGCCATGACGTATATGTTTACTCGCCCGAGTGATGATTAATAATTCTTACTACCCAACTGGTTTTAATTATCTACAACTATGTAAAGAGCCCCAATTTATTGCATACGATCCTTAAGTTAGATATTTTGTTGGGTTTCATGAAAAATATATACTGTCAACAGTTAGACAGCGATAAAACTGTTTATTTATCCCTATCGACCTACGTATCGTATATCGATTGTTTGTTTAAAATCTATTCAGGTAATCTGATCACTTAGTAAGCGCTCTCGACTTTTAAGAATCAAATAATGACTTGCTAACCCATTATTTATTTTTTAATTGATTTTAACTTAGATTTATTATTATTTTTTTAAATATGTTATTGAAGTAATTGTAGAAATATTCAAACATAGTCCTGCTTTATAAAATGGGAATGAACATATTGTAGTCGAAAATATGTTTGTGTTTTAAATAGAATGTATTCTCAGAAATGGATATATCGCAAGAATCAAATATATTTGTTTTCTACACAAAAATTGATAATGGATATAAAATAAAATAAAAATAAAACATACTTAAGCATTATTGAGTTCACTATTTCCAATGTATGTTTAATTGTTAAGCATGTTGTTTTAGTCTTTATTAAAAATATCCTTTTGTATTTTTATTTTTGCTATCTTAATACAATAAAATATCCTTTAATGATTATTAAAGTTGATCAAAGGATATATAGGCCTAATCTGTTTATTTCAAATGCTTTTTAGGAACTTAACCCATTCTAACAACACTTTTAAAAATAACTAAAAGACACTCAAATTTTGATTGATTTGATTTTTAAATAATAATATGAGTCTAGATTGTTTAATTTGGCTGGAATTTAACCTGTATTTTGCGAGGGGGGGGGGGTTAGGGTTGATCAAAATTGAAAGCATGATTGAAATAAACCTCAGTTCACAGTTTAGGCCTATAGTGTGTAATGTGGGTCTACTTGTAAATCATTAAAATTTATAACAATTTGCTAGAATTCGGATTCGAGATTCGAAAATAAAATGTAGATTCGGATTCGAGAAATAGTGGATTCGACCCATCTCTATTTATATCCATCATTTGCCTTCTCCACTTCCATAAATACCATTAGCTAGTCTTTCCCATCTTCATACCTTCTTCCCATCATCTGTCATATAGCAACTAATAAATCTATTTTAGACCTCTCTTACTTACCTAAATCCGTGCTGTTCCTCTATCAAGCTTCCTTTCTTTTTATTTCTTATTATCTTTTCCAGTATCTTCTCATTTATTTTTGTACAGTGGCACACCATCATTATCCCCCTTTAATTTTTACACCTCTTCTTGTCTCTTTTCTAGAATACAATTTTCTAGTACCTTGGTTCCCTCCCAAATCACTCTCAGCACCCTGTAAAACCATCATATACATACCTCACCAACAGCTCTTATCATTTCCGCAGTGAATTTGTCCACATACGGTTCTTTTCCTCGTTTCATCCTCTTTAAAGTATCCCCAACCTATTTACATGTGGGACCTTTTCCCTCCTCTGCCATTTCTTCCTGCTCCTCTGTTTCACTCATCCCTTTTCTCTCCCGGGTTGAACATCTCAAAATATCTCATCCATAACATCCCATTCTTCTTGGCTTCCCATGCCACTCTCTCTGCTCTTTTCTTTGTCTCCCTCTATTCTTTCTCTGTATTTTCATTTATATTCTTAAAACTCCTTCTGAATACTTTATTCTTCTCCATTGCTTCCTTCCCCCCTGTCGTTCCATCAAGGTGTCTCCTTCCACTTCTTAGTTACATCCCTCTTCACTCTTGATTTCTTAGCCTCTATATCCTTATTATTCTTTCTTGTGTGTGATATAATTTTGTCCTTCAGGAGACGTGTCTTGGGCCATGCGTATCCAAAACCAGTGCTACTACCAGACCTCACCCCTGGACTTCCCTCTGGCCGACATAACGACACTGTTCATGCCATCATTGGCGGGCAAGAAGGAGGACTTAATGTCTAGTCACAAGCGCATCAACAGTGAGACACTAGCAGAGAGCGAGTATGATGTGAGTTGCACTTTTCACACTCTAACAAGTCCAAACACTTCTGTGCAATATTTTATATTCAAATTATAAATGTATATAGTTGGAATCATCTGCTGGTTTTAAAATGGGTCTACTTTTAAGGTTTACAATGTTTGCTCTCACGTGTTGAGCTGTTCTCTAACCTCTGACTGATGTTATGTGATCCTCCACCTTTTAAAAAAAATCTAACACATTTATTTAAATTAAGGATGTAAGACTCAAAACCTTGATTCTTAGCCATAAAATCCCATTGAACTAAAGCTACAAACGAAACAAAGGTATTCAGAACTGGATATTCTTCCTTGTGACCATTATTAGTTATTTTAATATTTCACCGGCAAATTGTAAATGTACTCAACATAGGGTTATATGCATAAAGAACAGTACATTCTTATACTAATATTTTTTGAGTAAAAACTAGGGTTAATTTGAATAATAATTCAAGTATTCACTTCAAATAGTATGTACTTAATTTTCAAGTACATACTTGAAACTGGATGCATAACATGAGGTATGCACTTTATTTAAGTAAATACTGGTTGTTTTTCAAGTCTGCTGGGTACCTGTCCAAATTATTTTCTCAGTCGTGAACATGGCGCTGTTTACCAGAGTTTATAAAATAAACTAAAACAGTTGTTCTCATGTATGTCACACACCCTATAGGTTTGAGGAACACCATGTCAGGTACTTGGCAGAAAATGATACAGAGTTTCAAGTGAGGGTGGCTGAAGGAAAGGGAATGATGCATGAGGTTAAAGTGAGTTATATGCTGAGGGAAGTCGCCAAAAAAATCTTTGAACATTAACAAAACTGTATACAATTCTCTAACAACCAACATCTTCACACTTCCACAGATACACATATTTTGAATTTTCAGAAATATTCCTTTTTCATATAAAGAATGAGACACATAAAAAACATATAAAACACAAAGAAGTACATTATATGGACCTACATGCTGAGGAAATTTTGATAAAATATGTATTGATTTTAAACAGGTTAACCAACATAATTATATAACCAAATAGTAACTAAACTAGAGCTAGTTTCCACTCTCCCTCCACACAAATACAGTTATACTTCCTCTTAGTTCAACCTTCCTCATCCCTAACTTTTTAGGGTGATTACTACATGTGTGTATAATCTGAGCAGGTAGTAAGAAAGAAAAAATAAAGCTAGTAGGTGATTTAAAAAAAATATAATTCTAAATTTTGGTTTCAATGCATCTCATTATATCAGAGCCTGAACTCATAACTTTAAAATATAGTTTAATATTTGCTTTGTGCACTCTTGCCCCTAAGAAGTCTTGGATTTAAAATTAATTCACCCTCCTAAATACATTTAAAACTTCTACTTTGTCTTGTGATTTTTCCCAGGCTATATTGGATCAACATTTTGAACACACCCCGGATGATGTTGGATGTACGAGCCATGTCCTGGGTATGAACACTGGCCCCTCAGGGCCCATCTTGATTCCCGGGTCTCCTCTCAAGCGTTCCATCTCTCGTCAGAACTCCAGGGAGAGTCTGGATAATGAGACCGACTGCTATGAGACAGGTAAAGTTGTTCACTTGGATACATTGAGTTATTCATTTGTAGACTCCAGTATTCAATACTTGTTATCATTGACAAACTTTATCAACATAAAAGTTAGAATGCTTCCAGCACTGGCCATTAATAATGGCTAGTGCTGTGTGAGGGTCACATTTCAAATTGAAATAATACTATCTATAATATAGAGTGCATCAAGCAAAATATAATAATGTATGTGACTAAAAAACATTATAGAACTGTAGAAAAATGAATCTAAATTAAATTACTAACCCATATTTACAAACACTTCAATATTTAAATGCTTTCCTGGCATTTTATACAGGTAGTAGAATTGATAAGAATAAACAGGAAGCTAGCATCAGTGATGCCAACTTATATGAGAAAGATTAAACTTCTCGTAAGCACGGCACTGTTGTATAGCTGAGACCAATATTCATATAATTTAAATAATGGACATGGACACGGTAATTCAAACCTGGGACCCTTAGCTTAGTGCAACAATGCTCTCTCACTGAGCTATCCAGGATTTTTCCTGGCTTCAGGGTCATTCTTCACTAATAATTTAAGGCTGAATACATTTATGGAATTGTGGTCTCCCCCTTAAGCAAAGTACCATAATTACAATATTTCTTGTATTGTATACATGGCAGCATAATAGGCCTCCCGAGTCGCAGATGGCTGCTTTATCTGATTGGTTGCTCATATGTAGCTGACAATTCCACACTTCCATCGCAGACTCAGCCTTCAACTATGAGTGAAGAATGTCCCAGAGCATGAGATGTATCTTGGGTAGCTCGGTGGTAGAGCACTGGTATGCTAAGCCGAGGATCCCGAGTTCAATTCCGATGTCCAGGTGTCATTTTTCAACTCATTTAAATTAATTCCCTGGGGGACTTGAAATTGTTTGGAGGTTTTATATTGTTCTCTGTGGATGGCAGGTGGCGCTTGTGTTGCAACAGCTTTGGAATCGAGCATAGTTTTACAAATATTTAGGTTGTGTGGTTTTCTAGACTGATCCATTGATGTGTTAGTTGAAAAGTCTCAAAGATGCGAAGTTTATTGGGGATGTTGATATCAAAGTGGAGGAGAAAGAAATATTAAAGATGTAATTGTTAGCAAAATGCAGTTAAAAAAAACTAATCAGATATTTAAAATAACACTGACTTTTAAAACAAAATAATAGAGTACTATGAAAAAAATCTTTTTAAATTTAATTTTAATGGCTATTTTAAAAACTAAGTGATAGTTCTTAATTATAAATACTATAACCCTTTAATATGTTTCCATCCATCTTTCCTGTACCTTCTTCCAAATATAATACTGTTTTTTATATCAAACATTTTAACAGATTCGGATGCTATCATTTTTTAATACAATCAAAATAAACAAATCTTATTTTGACTGTCCGTTAAGTTTCATTGGAATTATAATCCACATAAAAAATATTTTTAGAATACAGATATCGCACTAACTGTAAAAAGAGTATTAACATTTTCAAAATAAGCTAGAACTTTTAAAAAAGTTGATAAATTGTGATTTATTCCATATAAAAATTAACCTCTCATCTTAGAAACCCAAAAATCAAGTATGATAAAATATTAAGGTGGTGTGCTAATGATGATATATATCGGAAACAAACCTGTTATTGTGGCCTATGTTCTAACACACTACTCTTGCAATAGACTAGACTGCCTATGACAGGGAGATTGAGGTTAGAATCTCACTCAGATGTACTGAGGGTGGTTTTTCCTAAATGTTTTTACACTCTCCCTCCACATAAATACGGGTACACTTCCTATAAATATTACCTTCCCAATCTCTAAAACCATTAGTATAATTAGCACATATGTACAAAAGCCGAATGGGAAGTAAGAGGCGGTACTAAAAAAATATTAGAAATAAGAAAAGGGAGGGATTGTAAGATTAATAGGGTTATTGACTCCATGCTCCCAAGCCAATAGGCCACCATACATGGGATTCTGAAAAGCTCATCCACCAACTGGAATGCAACCAGTGCAAAGCTTTATGTGTTGACCTCACATCAGAAAAAATAAGAAAACGAATAAATGGCCTAGAAGGGTCACAAATAAATGTGTGTCACGTGCTAAAACCCATAATCTAGACTTTAACTAATGTTACACAACCAAGGTACTTAAATCCTTCAACAAATACATCTGCAACCCTTCAAAGTTAAGATTATGGGAACTGGCCCATCAATATTTCACCAAATACCAACAGAGCCCTAACCTCAAACTTTGATGAACTCTTATCCTTCCTACCAGCACACTTACTAATAATTAGATGAAATCTTGTCCTTCCTACCAGCACACTTACTAATAATTAGATTAACTCTTATCCTTCCTACCAGCACACTTACTAATAATTAGATGAAATCTTGTCCTTCCTACCAGCACACTTACTAATAATTAGATGAAATCTTGTCCTTCCTACCAACAGACTTACTAATAATTAGATGAACTCTTATCCTTCCTACCAGCACACTTACTATAATTAGATTAACTCTTATCCTTCCTACCAGCACACTTACTAATAATTAGATGAAATCTTGTCCTTCCTACCAGCACACTTACTAATAATTAGATGAAATCTTGTCCTTCCTACCAGCACACTTACTAATAATTAGATGAACTCTTATCCTTCCTACCAGCACACTTACTAATAATTAGATGAACTCTTATCCTTCCTACCAGCACACTTACTAATAACTATCAACCATTTAGAGACTACTATATAGCACAACTGATTGGTATTTATATTCATCTAATTCAAGTGCTACCACTAATTTTGTGCATTTTTACCAAGAAAATAAAATTATCTGTTGACATTAAACCTTGCAGTTCAAACAACAAGATTTAACTCTCTGAACCTTAAGAAGCTGCCAGTGATAGTGAAAGATTGTCTTTAACAGTGTTTTTTTGTGTCGTATACCGTATTGTTTAACCTAAGCAATGTCTACTCGGACATCACACAGGTACGTGGGCTGGCTAACCCTCATAATTTAAACAATGATTTAGCCCAGCGCTGGAGTCAACCTAACCTTGATTATTATTATTATTATCTTATTTCCTTAGATGGCAGATCACGTAACCCTGTGCGGCGGTCCAACTCGAGTCCCGAGATGAGCGCCAGTTGGAAGAATCCGTTCATGAACCGAGACAAGGAGCGGGAGGGTAAACCACTGCCTCTGCCCCTAGACAGGGATGATTCTGGAGAGATGGAGACCAAACAGGAGAATCCTACGGAGGCCAAGAAACCTGCCAAACTCTCAAAGGACCCTCGGTGAGAATAATACAACTCTCCACATCATTGTCAACTTATTCTCTAATGACCAAACTGAGACACTAACTAGATTGACTCAAACATTTATAGAACTCATATGTCGATCATTTGAACTTTTCTCTAGCCCTTTTGTTAAAGGTAGGACAATGTTGGCGAAAAGGAAGTCAGCCAACATTACGGTTATTTTAGGTAATTTATTTTCACAATTTATAGAAATTATTAGGGCTTTGCGAGTACTCGAATTTCGAGCTCAAACTAGAGCTTGTCTTGTCGCTTAAGCTTGAACTCGAGATCGAAAGTTTTGTAGGCCCGTCATTTTTGAGATTCTACTTGATGTACTTAATAATAATTTTTAAAACACAAGAGTAAGCATAGTTTATTTAATTGAGATAATATCAGCATTTCCACTTATAAATCATTCGGTTACTTAACAAATTGTAATTATGTGGAATAGATCACTAGGCTAAATCATGGGTTAAATTAGGAGGGATAGCCAGCACACTTACCTAGGTGATACTGGAGTAGAAATTGTTTAGATATAACACTAAAAAACACATAAACACATTTTTAAGGACAAGCTTTCACAAGCTTTAAAACCACTTTAGACTGGTAAATTTACTCAATATTGTCATCCATTTTGAATTATACTTGATTGAAATTGTTCCTATATATTGCCATGACAATGCAATTAAAATAAAAATACTTAAGAAGATTACTAAATAATTGAATGATTCTTTTTACTAAATTTACCTGGTCCCTTTCTAATATAATAATTTATGTTGAATTAAAAATGTAATATCAAAAATATCTTATATTAAATGTTTTCAAACTTAACATATTTAAAACTTGTATTAATTAATACGTTTAGCTATATTATTATTATTAGCACCGCGTCTTACTACCCGTTCGGGTTATATGCAGTTTAGCTATAAAACTAGCCCTAGTTTAGTTAATATTTAGTTATAGAATTATGTTGGTTAACCTGTTTAAAATCAATACATATTTTACCAAACTTACCACATTTAAGGATAGTTAGGTTAGGCCATGATATAAACAAACCCACTTCTCTATTTTCTTTCTACACTTTTTGCACTTCCCACTTTTTCAAACTTACACAGTTGCACATTGTTTTGAATTTTCGGAAATATTTATTTTTATATGAAGAAACATTAATGAAAAAGTAATATTCCCGGATATCCCAACTAATGTACAACTGTAGAAGTTTGAAGAAATAGAAAAGTTTAATAAGACGTGAAGAGAGAAATGTGTTCTTATCTAGCACTATCCTTCCAGGTTGGTTTCCTTCACTATCACTTCCTTTACATCACTGTACAGTGTTTCTACAATGTCGTGTATTTCCAAGCCATCATGCCATTATTCATTTTATTAACTTATTTTTGTAATTGTTAATGTAAGTAATTTTAATGTCCATACCTAGGTGATACTGGAGTAGAAATTGTTTAGATATAACACTAAAAAACACATAAACACATTTTTAAGGACAAGCTTTCACAAGCTTTAAAACCACTTTAGACTGGTAAATTTACTCAATATTGTCATCCATTTTGAATTATACTTGATTGAAATTGTTCCTATATATTGCCATGACAATGCAATTAAAATAAAAATACTTAAGAAGATTACTAAATAATTGAATGATTCTTTTTACTAAATTTACCTGGTCCCTTTCTAATATAATAATTTATGTTGAATTAAAAATGTAATATCAAAAATATCTTATATTAAATGTTTTCAAACTTAACATATTTAAAACTTGTATTAATTAATACGTTTAGCTATATTATTATTATTAGCACCGCGTCTTACTACCCGTTCGGGTTATATGCAGTTTAGCTATAAAACTAGCCCTAGTTTAGTTAATATTTAGTTATAGAATTATGTTGGTTAACCTGTTTAAAATCAATACATATTTTACCAAACTTACCACATTTAAGGATAGTTAGGTTAGGCCATGATATAAACAAACCCACTTCTCTATTTTCTTTCTACACTTTTTGCACTTCCCACTTTTTCAAACTTACACAGTTGCACATTGTTTTGAATTTTCGGAAATATTTATTTTTATATGAAGAAACATTAATGAAAAAGTAATATTCCCGGATATCCCAACTAATGTACAACTGTAGAAGTTTGAAGAAATAGAAAAGTTTAATAAGACGTGAAGAGAGAAATGTGTTCTTATCTAGCACTATCCTTCCAGGTTGGTTTCCTTCACTATCACTTCCTTTACATCACTGTACAGTGTTTCTACAATGTCGTGTATTTCCAAGCCATCATGCCATTATTCATTTTATTAACTTATTTTTGTAATTGTTAATGTAAGTAATTTTAATGTCCTTAAAGACATGAGTGTTGAAACCATTTGTTATTTTTTTATTAGACTTTTTATCTGAGTGTTGTTCTTATTTTTAAATAGTGTTTTATACGTGTTATTTATAATTTAAAAACAGATATTTCCATTATTTAACTTTTTTGTTTTTCAAAATAATTAACTATTTTTTAAAATGATTGTCATTAATCTTATATGAACATGTGTTTTAATATACTTTCTAACGTTTTAAAATTATGTATATACAATACTTAAACTTGGGAGCTTTTATAAATACTTGATTCAAGTTTGGCTCGAATGAAAAACCCAAGCTTGTAGACCCCTAGAAATTATTGTATTTTTGAATATAAAAGTGTATTACAAATGTTAAATCTGCTATCAAGATGGTCGCATTAACACTCAGTAAAGCTACAGGTTGGCTACAGACAGGAAAACACAAGAATATACAGGGAATTTGAAAATTGAGAAAAAAACAAGCATAAATCAAGGAAGTTGACAATGAAACAGGAAAAACTAGATATTAGAAAGTACATTTCATTAAAACAGAGGTAAATGTCAATATTCTATAGATATTCATGTATATTGACCACAGAACAAAAATAAACTGATTAATAAACACTGAGTCCTTCCTCAACTTCAACCATGTTCCAATGAAAGAAAATGTAACCGACAACATTGTCTATATGACCACCTATTATTGTTATTAACATATTGATTTCAGTTAAAAGTAGAGATGCAACATTGCCTGTTTTCTCATTTATCTCTTTAAGGAAAACCTCTTTTGCTTTTTGAGTTAATTATATCATATTTGGAAGAAGGTACAGAGGAGGTGAATAGATATAATATATATTCTAAAGATGGGCCACTCCAATCTTTGAATCCTTGAATCCACTAAATCCTGACAAGTATTTGAGATTGTGTTTTACTGGATTCGATGGTCGAATCTTTCGCCCCATAAACAAAGCATAATATTTTGAATTCTAAAATTACTTAGTTAGGCCTACTTGAAAAGCACAACTTAATCTGTAATCTTCATTTTGTTGGATGGAAGAGATTACTATGAATAAAATCATTATTAAAAAAAAAATGTTAGGTGTGGAAAATCTTGCGTGCCTATTACCCTACCCTCCCACCTGTATGTGAAACTTGGACTTGACCGTTTCGGCACATGCTCACTTATAAAACTTTTACCTCACGAACAATCTTGTAAATATTTTAATGAACACATTAAAATTCTTCAAAAACTGAAAATCAAAGCTAGAATTACAAATAAACTTGAAATAAATACAACATTTTTTTTTTTTAACAGAATTAAGAACACATTATGCATTATACTAAGTTGGCCGCCATGACGTATATTATGTTTACTTGCCCGAGTGATGATTAAAATAAAGATACTGTTAATTCTTACTACCCAACTGGTTTTAATTATATCCAAATATGCAAAGAACCCTAATTTATTGTATTCGATCCTTAAGTTAGACATTTTGTTGGGTTTCATGAAAAATAAATTCTGTCAATCGTCAGACACCGATAAAACTGTTTATTTACTCCTACCGGCCTACATATTGTATATCGATTGTTTGTTTAAAATTGATTCAGGTAATATGATCACTTAGTAAGTGATCTCGAGATTTAAGAATCAAATAACGACTTGCTAATTCATTATTTGTTTTTAAATGAATTTTAACTTAGAGTTTATTATTTTTTTAAATGTCTTATTGAAGTAATTGTAAAAATATTCAAACATAGTCCTGCCTTATAAAATTGTAATAAACATATTGTAGTCGAAAATATGTTTGTGTTTTTAATTGAATGTATTCTCAAAAATCAATATATCTTAAGAATCGAATATATCTCTGGTTTTCTACGTATAAATAATGTATATATAAGAAATAATAATAAAACATACTTAGGCATTATTGAGTTCACTATTTCCAATGTATGTTTAATTGTTGAGCATGTTGTTTTAGTCTTTATTAAAAATATCTGTATGCATTTTTATTTTTACTATCTTAATAAAATAAATTATAATCCTTCATTGATTATTAAAGTTGATCGAAGGATATCTAGGCCTAATCTGTTTATTTCACATGTTTCTTAGAAACTCAACTCATTCTAATAACACTTTTAAAAATAACTAAAAGACACTCAAATTTTGATTGATTTGATTTTCAAACAATAATATGAGTCTAGATTGTTTAATTTGGCTGGATTTTAACCAGTAATTTGCGAGGGGTGGTTGGGGTTGATTAAAATTGAAAGCATGATTGAAATAAATCTTAGTTCACAGTTTAGGCCTATATTGTTTAATGTAAGTCTATTTGTAAATCATTAAAATTTATAACGATTTGCTAGGATTCGGATTCGAGATTCGAGAATAAAGTGTAGATACAGATTCGAGAAATGTGGATCTGACCCATCTCTAATATATTCACATCCTATGTCCATTTCCTGTTTCAGTCCTCTTTGTGTTATTTGTTTCTTTTACATGTTCTTATGTGACTGTCCTCATTTTATTTACCATTTTCCTTTTTCTCCCTTCTTTGTTTTTTTGGTTTCCTCTTTCAGAAAGTTGCATTCGTTACGTGTTTAACACTCTTTCCTGATGAGTTCTGATAGAATGGGCAGTAACGCTCGATTTATTCAAGAGGCAGCCATTTACTCTTTGTCCAATGGCAACAATGTAAAGTGTTAACTGTGCTCTTCTTTGCATTGAAAAAGCTGTAGTATGATTTTTCATTTCCATTTATTAAATTTTAACCTCGATTTTTTTTTTTTTAAATTCTCAACATTTACCATTTTAATATATTTCCATGCAGCCAACCTCACATTAAAAATATGCTCTTGATTTATATACTGTACTATAATGAATTTTAAAATAATACATTCCTTAAAAACCTGTTATATTGTACAAGACCATAATACACTGGTAAAACCACGACAAGGAAATCAAGGAAAATGTCAGATTTTTTCATTAATGAATAATATAGTTTTTAAAATTGAATTGTATGACCTAAGGTGTAAGCACACACTAGGTGCTTTATTATTGATAATTTAAAATTATAAATTGTAATTTTTTAAATCAAACATTTTAAGGAGGATAGAAGAATGCCTACTCACTGACCAGAAAACTGTAGGCCTCAAAGTTCACAATTAAAACACAACAAAACACAGACTGGACTACAGCAGCAAGGCGAGAGGTCGTTTAGATATTGTTGTTGCCTGTTTCTTGATTCAAAAATAGGTTTAGACTTGGATTCTGTAGTTGCCTGTTCAAACTTGTCTCTTTACTCTTAGTAGATGGATAAATTTTGTATGTATAACTTAAAATATCTGTTATTATAGTTTTTATAGGAATTTCTTACTAGTGTGAGTAGGCCTGCTTGGAACTACTGCATTGCTGAATGCATTGGCCTCACCACAGGAACACACAGACAACGAATGAATGGTCATTGGTTCATTGCTTTGATACCAACCACAATGACCCTGGAAAACCAGTAGCACTTCATGCCCAAACACATAATTAATATTTTGACTCATGCTATAGTACTAGGGTAATATGAACCCTCCCCAATAGTTGCAATGCTTCTCAGCTCCATAAGACACACAAGTTTGAACAGGCTACTACAGAATCCAATCCTAAACCTATTTTGTGAATCAAGAAACAAGCAACAACAATATCTAACTGATCATAATCAACCTAAGTCCATGTTGTCGTAGTTCAGTTTGAGTTTTATTTTGTTTTAACTGTGGACTTTAAAGCCTGCAATTTCCTGGGAAGTGCATAGGCCTTACCCTTGCTTAATTCAATATAAACTTTGGTGTCATTTTCCCTATGTTTACAAAATGTAATTTTTTTCATTAATCAATACATAGTTATAGACATGTAAAAGGTGAGGTTATTTTTAGGGAAAAGGTGGTGTTATTTTTCTCAAAAAGTGATGTGATTATTTATGTAAATACGTGTTGAATTAGTATTCATTAAACAAAATTATTACTCAAATCCAGATAACGTTAGAATGCTGCTGGACACACAACAATTTAAACACCAACATTAGGTTACTAGCATATTGTGAGCACACATTGATGTTAAATTCTGTTCCCATACTGTAGATAAATTGCTCCTAATCAAAGTGGTGCTATTGTATTCTGGACTTGTTCCAAAATGAGTACTGTATTTATTATTTATCTCTCTATGCCAAGTTGATTGTAAAATAAACTTTTCTTAAACTCTCAAATGAAAGAAAACATTGCCATTGTGGCCGAATGATTTTCCTTAAGGTTAATTCTTTTTTTCGGTAAGAACATTGTTGGACGTCAAACAAAATCTTTGAGCCAACTTTTGCACATGGTAATTAAACTGCCTCCTCACACGTCTTTTGCCAATTCATATGAAAAACCCTCCTCCTTCTTGTCTGTATTCAAAAGAGAGTAATTGCCTATGCCTGGCGTTTGGTACTTCTCGAATTTTTAGACACTCTCCTCTTAATATTTTTGTAATGTGATGTGTTTCACACAAGAATACCTATGGTCCCATGATACAGCAACGTTACAGAACGCTCACAAAACTCTACATTTTTAGTTCATATTGTGTATTTAACTGTTTATTAACATATTCAGAGATACATCAAATATAAATACACACAAAATATTTCACACATAGTATTATCAAACTCTCTATCTAAATATCATTACTTTTGAGTTTTGCAAATAGCAATATCAAAATAATCAACTTTCAATATATACCCATACCAAACATGACACTTTTGGCTATCAAGGTCCATATATATATCCTTGCTTGCACCTAGCATAAAATTCTTTTAGGGTTGAAAACAAATAATCAATCTATTAAAATCAAAATTTAAGTATCAGAATATGTAAAAGTAGAAATTGTGATTTTTATTGTTAACCTAAAAGAAAAAGCCTAAACATACATGAAATTACTCATATATCCTGTGATTCATTTTATATCTTTAAATTCGCAAAAACCGATACTATCCGTACAAACGGCAGGCCTGTCATAGCGCCATCGCAAGTGTTTTCACATTGAAAACTATATTAAATGACGTGGTATTTTAGAATTACAAAAGAAATTGTGTTTATATTTAAAAAAACTTGAATTCATGTTATTCTTGTGAAAACAGTAAAATTCATGTAAAAATTAATATTATCACAAAGCGAATTTGCCATATCCCTAGAAATAATTATTTGTTTTATAAATAATAAACGGTAAATATTATATTAATTTAAGGGGATTTCCTTATTGCAATATTATTGTATGACATCTTGGCTCAGTTGGTAGAATGCCTACCTTCTCATATGGGTGAATCATGAAAAAAATTACCAAGATAAGAGGAAATAAAAATCATAATAATAAAAAATACAAATAGTAACTAGTTGTTTAAATTCTTTCTTATAATCCATTCATTATAAAAGTCATACGTCAGTTATAGGTCAGATTACTGGTCTGGGGCTTGGTTGTTGAACTTTTCCTTTAACTATGATTGGTTCTGAACCACCAACCAGCAATATTAGAGCTCTAAAACAAATTTCACTTAAAAAAAAAAGAGTCCGAAATATTCTCGAATCCATGAATCTCAAATATCCTTTGGGATTTGAGTGCCCCATTCATACTATTTTTATTTAATCCTCTAATTATTAAATATGTGTGATCTAAAGAAGTACAGTTAAACAATATCATATTTAGTTTTCCTGGGGAAAGAATCTTTAAAAAAAATTGCTAAGCACATTGAATGAAGAGTTTTTTTCCTCAAAAACTACTTTTGACATCTTAAGCGCTTTTGGAAATTAGCCATTTATATATATTTTACTAATTTGTACCCTTAAAATACCTCTACTATAGAATATTCATGTAATTAAGATAATACAATCTTACTTAAACAGTGAATCACTTTTTATTGTTGTCAGGGTAAGTTGTGAAGCCATCCCAGAAGAAAGTGCAGGTCAAGGTACCACTCCGCCCCAACCCAGCACATTGGTGAGTGGGACAACCAACCAAGATGGGCACCCACCCCTAGTGTCTTGCCACTCCTACCCTGGCACCTTGGAGGACGAGCCGGAGAGAGCTCCTGTGAGCAGCCATACCGTGCCCCCCTCTCCAACATTTGTGGTTAGTATCTATAGTAGCAGAGTTGTGCCAAACATTGTATAACTTTTTAAACAAAGTGATGCCCAACCAAGATTTATATACTTACTACTAAAATAAATGCTCCATCTTTTTTTTTGGGGGGGGCACTACTAAAATACATGCTCTAACTTTTTTTTTGGGGGGGGGGGATTTGGTTAAAGCGTATAAGGTTGTAAAAAAAAAGTTGTGTTTCATAAATCAAGAACATAGAAAATATGAATGTTAAATTGTTAATTTTAGTAAACAGTGTAAATGATGCTTGAAGGGAAATACATTTTTAAATACAGTGCTTGAAAATTTGCCACCCCCATATTTATAAAGCATCCTCAATTATTTTTACAAGTATGGAACAACAAGTATGTACACGCCTATGGAAGCCATGAATCAGACTGGAGGAGCTGCCAATAATATTTTATGACAGAAAAGTCTTTCGGCTATTAACTTGTTATCATACATGTTTCAATAACTTTGCCATACACTTTTAATTTTGTTGTTTCAAATTGTTCATGACATGCTACAAACATTTTTGTCAAAAACATTGTTGATTACATTTTGTTAATGTTTACCAAAACAGTCAAAAATTGTTCAGTGACATATTTGTGATTAACATTTCACTACCAACAACGTATTTGCTATTTCCTCGGGGTAGAGCCACCTTCATGGTGGAAATCTTCTCTGTTTTGATCATGAGTTTAATATCATACATGTGTGAGTAGGATAGTTCCTGCACTTACGCTGGTTTCTCGCTTCATTTTTGACCTTGAGCTTATTATAAATGCACATGCGTGCTGATTCCTGTCGACTGGCCAGTAAGGTTACAATATGATACAAAACTGACCTTTATACTTTTCTCAGCTCTACTCCATCCAACCTTACAGCTTTACTAGCCCTTACCCTCTTCCTTGTTATCACCATCACTTCACACTTGGCCATGATACATTTCATTTAACACTCCTTCACTTTCTCATTCCATTCTTGTAGCCGTTTCTGTACATTTTTTACCATAAATAAATATTTTACTTTCAGACATCTCCTGCCTCGTTGTTGTCCACTCCTACAAGCTCTGCCATTCACACAGGGGTGTTCAACACCAGGTCAGTTCAGACCCTGGCTCTTCAGCAACGCTTGCCGCAAACAAAAGGTGATTTACATTTTACAATCAAACTGACTATAAGGAGTTGTCTTGTTTTTTTTTACATTCATTAATCATCTCTAATTATTGTCCTGTTCAGTTTGAGTTCAACTTCTGTTGTCGATAGTGTTTATATGATGTTGTTTCAGAACTGAAGTCTTCACCTGACATACCCCGTCTATCTCTAGCCCGTCAACATGTCACTACCAGCACAACCCCCACCACAACTTCTCAACTTACTATCAACACCAGCTCGGCCAGTGCTGACAAGGTAGAATCTCCGGAGTATCAAACTTGGAGGCCAGCAATACAGATTACTCTCTGCCACTGTACATCCTAATTAAATTTTACAATGTAGTAGTATTATTTACGATCTAAAATGCCCATTATATAAAGTCCCCTTCTAGACAAAATATTATTAAAGCTTTCATTTTAAAAATCATTGTTTTTATTTAACAAGAATAAATTTATTTTAATATCTTATACCCATATCCGAGACTAAAATGATACTTTGTCTCTTTTGCCATCCTGTTTATGTCTCAATGCAAAAGTGGTTTTTCCAAATACCTCTATGTTTAATTTATTTAAACATTTAAAATTGCATTTCTTTATGACCAAGTTACTTATAATTAGGTGACCTGGTGGTCTAGTGGTAAGGTGTCAGACTTCTATGCTGGCGGCCGGGGTTCAATCCCAGGTCCCGGCAAAGATTTATCTGATTACCAAACCCTTCAAATCACCCTACCATTACACATTAGCGTAAGTGCGTATAACCCGAACGGGTAGTGAGACGCGGTGCTAATAATAATAATAATACTTATAATTTTACCATAAACTTGTTAGTTTATTTAATTTTAATTGAAATAAGTATAAAGGCTTTTGTTTGGATCAATATTATGAATAAAAAATATTTATATAGGCTTGAATTAGAAACCATTTCTTTAAATATTTTCTTCTCTCACAGTAAATGATTATTTCTCAACCTTAAATTATCAAAAGTCCAAATGTTATTCCCTCATAGGTCTAATAAAAACATAAACGATACGAAGATTTTAATATTCCTTCAGGAAATAGAATACTGAACAGGAAGTTGGCTGCAGTGTTGTTAACTCTGTGGGTGAAGATTAAATGATAAAACTCTCTCTGGTAGATAATATGTATACATCTTTAAGGAAAACCTCTCTTTGCTTTATCAAGTATTTTGTTATACATATTTGTAAGAAGGCATAGTAAAGGCTGAAAGAAAGGAACAAACACAATATGGCTTTTTTCTCTGGTAGGTAAGAATTTATTCACTTGCTCTGCTATTGTTTTATATAGATGGTTAGATATTTTTTGTTTTACAATGGGCTAGATTTGTGTTGGCTGACAGTTTTGTAGGTTATTTGGTTGTCTATACTTTTTTATCCTTTGATGTAACAATAATCCCTGTCACTAAGTTGACTACACCACCAATATCTTGAGAAAAGCTTACTGGTATGTTCAATGAAGTACTGTACTTAAGTTTATGACATCTCTAGCTAAAAGTTTTACGATGTTTTATAATGTTAATATTTGTAGTGTAAGTTTGTCAGACAAAAATAGTCAGAATGCAGTAGTAGTCATAATTGATTTTATTTCAATTTCATAATTATATTTAAAATCTCATTTTCCCTTAGATAAACATAAATCATAAAAAACAAAGAAATAATGAAAAATTAAAACTCTAACACAAATTTACAAACACTTCACTATTTCGATGTCACATGGCATTATCCTGTGGCTGCGAAATATTTAATTGTTTGTAAATATGTATTAATTAGTTATTTAATTTCATTCTACACCATTCTCTCATTTTTATTTAAGGACATATTATAAGATGTTTAGGGCATTTAATTTCATAAATTAAAATATTCAATTTTGACCTAAGTATAAAACTTTTCAAATAGATACATTAATTAATACTTTTGTTTAATCTGACTTATTTGGTTGACAATTCCAGTTGAGTGTTAAAGATGAACCACATCGCCCTGACCCCTCTGCTTTACCTCCTCTTGCCTTCAAGAGGGGCCGAGGACACACTATTTCAGTCATGTCTCCCATTCGGAAACCACCCCGCCTTGATTGGAGTAATGCAAGCAAAGAAAGCTCTCCAAGAAACAAGGACACTCCACGGTCTGGCATCAGTCCCAGGTATAAAGTGTATTTGTTAGGTAGGTGTGTGGAAAACTTCGACTTGGATTCATATATTCATTGGATTGGACTTCAATTCGAAAGTGCCACTCTGGATTCGACGATTATGAATCTTTGAAAAAGAAAAAATTAAAACTAAAACACACATTTGTGTTTACTAGTTTCAATTTTTGCTGTTATTTTCATCATAAATTAGTGTTTGCATTAAAGAAAATCTAAAATAATTACTATATTTATCTGAACTTAAAACAAATCATCACTCGGGCGAGTAAACATATACGTCACGGCGGCCGACTTTGTATCCTGTGTAATGGTGGCTTACTTTGTATCATGCATAATGTGTTCTTATTTCTGTTAAAAAAGGGCTGTAATTTGTTTAATTTATTTCGAGTTTATTTGTAATTATAGTTTTGATTTTCAGTTTTTGAAGAGTTTTAATGTGTTTATTAAAATATTTACAAGATTGTCCGTGAGGTGAAAGTTTATAAGTGAGCATGTGCCAAAACGGCTGAGTCCAAATTTCCCATACAAGTGTGAGGGTAGGGTACTAGGCATGTAAGATTTTCCACACCTAACAATTTTTTTTTTAAATAATGATTTTATTCATGCTAATTTCTTTTGTCTGACAAAATAAATATTACGGATTAAGTTGTGCTTTTCAAGTAGGCCTAACTAAGTAATTTTTGAAATCTAAATATTATGATTTATTTATGAGGCGAAAGATTCGACCATCGAATCCAGTAAAACACCGAATCCTCGAATCTCGAATGCTTGTAAGGATTCGGTGGATTCGAGGATTCAAGTGGCCCATTTTTAGATTTGATAAAACTATACCTTACTTTGTTCTAGTTTCATCTTCCTACAGCTGTACCACGCAGCCCATTTTGGCAACATCTCAGATAAACCGCTGCTCTTGTCCCAGAGCCAGGTGGTTCAGAGGGCCCTTAAGAATCTGGACAGGATTCCCCCCTATGAGACTCACAAAATAGGAGTGCTCTATGTAGGAGTGGGACAAGCCAGCCAAGAGGCTGACATCCTTAACAACCAGTTTGGTTCTTTGAGATACACAGAGTTCTTGCAGGTACTGGACTAGTAATTGCTGTTATATTATTTGAGTTTTATTAGCAGCTTATAAAACATTTTTATTATATTTGGAAGATGGATAGAAACATTTTTATAACTCATATTGTTTTGTCTATCGCCCAGTGGAGGGTTCCAATTGTTATATCTCAAACTGCACTGTCTCTTGATTCTTATTACTGCCCCCTGATTTGGTAACACACACTCCTCGCAAATTTCAAGTGGGGGCCAAGGCAATGACGTTTGTGTTAGCTTTCACAAGGAGAAACAGTATCAGGTGTGAAGTTTGTAACGATTGTGCTAGCTGTCAGGAGGAGAAACAGAATCAAGTATGAAGTTTGTAATGATTGTGTTAGCTCTCACAAGTAGAAACAGAATCAAGTATGAAGTTTGTAATGATTGTGTTAGCTCTCACAAGGAGAAACAGAATCAGGTATGAAGTTTGTAACGATTGTGTTAGCTGTCACAAGGAGAAACAGAATCAGGTATGAAGTTTGTAACAATTGTGTTAGCTGTCAAGAGGAGAAACAGAATCATGAATAAAATTATTCGGGGAAAAAGTGGGGGAAGAAAGGCCAAAATGTTATGGGCATATAATGAGGATGGAAAAAGGGAGGATGCCAAAGAAAATGTTGGAAATTAGGTATGTGAGAGAAAGATTGCAGGGGAGGCCAAGAAAGAAATGGGAGCAGCAGATAACAAAACGTGTTCAAGTGAGAGGAGAAGAATGGTATAAATTAAAGGTGGAAGAGTGAAGATTGAGGCATTTTAATAAACTAGAGTAAAATATATAATGTTAATTTAGAAACAAAAGAGGAATATTATAACTTATAAAAGGGAAAAAACACAGTATGACTTTTCAATGAAAAGAACAACACTGTTCACACTGCTGCCATTGTACGAGGAAGTAATGGTCACATCTTGAAAAAATCGATCGCAACTGCCCATTCCCCCCACCTAGGTTTCATTCTATCGGAACTCATAAGGGTGGAATGTAAAACTTGAAACACAACTTCCTAAAAGAGGAAACAAAATACACCAAAGAGAGAAAAAGATTATTATAATTAGAGATATAAAAATACAGGTATTTAAATTCGCTTTATTAGGATCAATTCTTTCGATATCATTAAGAATCTAGGGTATTGAAGAATCATCTCTAACTTAGTACACATAAAAGAATATTGTAATTTGCAAAACAATTCACCAAGTAATTGCTTATATATTTATTAACCATGTTATTCTTTTGTTAAGTTCTTTCATTAATCTATTTCTAATTTCTGATTATTCTTTTTCCTTATTCTTTGCAGAGGTTGGGGACATTGATATCCCTTAAGGATGCAGACATATTCCTGGGAGGCCTAGATCGTAACGGGAATGATGGCAAGTTTGCCTATGTTTGGCAGGACGATGTAATGCAGGTAAATATTTGTATTTCTGGTTTGGTCGGAGAGCCGTCACATCCCTTTTATTAGGTTACTGTACTGGCGTTACCCTACTCCTATTCACATTACATTCATTTGATGATTATAAAGGAATTAAAATTATCTCAATATTGGATTTCTTTATTAATTTTGTAATTAACATCAAAGTTATAAATATATATTAGTAATCATACATAATAATTAATAAATTATAGCATTATATATTATTATAATATACATAACCTAACATTTAAAAACACAGCTCACGACAATTACTTTGGTTTAGAACACATGCCTAAAAACTAAAAAATAAACAAACAAGGAAAAAAAAAAAAATTAGGGCAAGTCTTATGACTCCTGGATAAATATTAATCTGACGAATAAATATTTCTACCCGGTCGATAAGTTAAAAGTGCACTCTAGTAAAAACTGTACCAACCTTGTGTTTTCTGCATGAAAATATATTTATCCTTCAGATAGCCATCCGGCAGATAAATTCAGTTCATCATACGCGTAAAATATTAACGTGACTGATAACTTTTATCTGGTTGTTCTACATTTTGTAGTTTACTTTATATTTAAAAAAAAATTGATTAGTAATTTATGTAATGACTAATGAATTGAAGAACAATATTTAAAATAAAAGTAACCATTAGAAAAAAAGATTTGTTCTTTTCTTTGTTTTCTTCATGTCTTAGTAACAGTTCAAGCTATATGCATGCATGACTCACTAGCAAACATATTTGGAAGAAGGAATAGTAAAGATGGATATAAAACATACAAAAAGGAATGAAATGGAGTATAAACAAGTACAGTAGAGTTTTAGAACAAATATACTCATAATTATATTGGGTGAGAGTGGAAACCCATTTAGTAAAAATCACCCTCACTACACCCGATTCAGATTCATCCTTGAAATTAAAAATAGTTTATTTTTGTCTATCACAGCCCACCCTAACTCTTAAATTCCTTCCCTATCAATTTTTTTTTTACATCCACTACTGTTTCCAGCCTGAGGTTTGTCTCACTCTTTTTATTCAAGCCATATATTTTCCACTACCAGCTTGCTGGGCCTGTCGTAACTTCATATGCCTTATAATCCAACTTAAGACTAGGACAGGCACAACATCCAGTCCCCGACCCTTAATTTATAATTGTGGAAGAATGAACTCCTATTTCACCAATGATACATTTTTTGGCCATGTCAGGAATATAACCCGGAACCCTTGGTTTAGTAGGCAAACGCGCTACCTACCGTGCTAAGGTATTATATCCCTATCACTTACACTATGTTAATGCACATTGTTTTAATACAGTTCTAAATCACTAAGCAATTATTTGTTTTATAACATTTAAGCTAAATTTAATGAATATTATAACATACATACTGACCTATTTTCTCCTTGACCATATTGGTTTAAGATCCTTTACATTTTTCTCATTTGCCATTTGTCTTAATATTGCTTATTATTTTCTTGTTGTTGAATACATTTGTTTAATGTATCTCTAGGTAACATTTCATGTGGCAACTCTCATGCCAAACAAAGAAACTGACCCGTCAGGAAACGGGAAGAAGCTCCACATTGGAAATGACTTTGTCACCATCGTGTACAACGAGAGTGGAGAGGATTATAACATGCAAACAGTCAAGGTAGGAGAAAACACATTTCATCCTTTTAGGTTAGAAAGACCACCGGTTTGACTGTCCTTCTGACTGAGTGGTTAGTGGCACACGTTTGCCCTTTTCGCTGACTTCTACAGGTTTCACAGACTGTCGAGTCATATGACCTGCAGCTATCACTTTTAATATAAAATAGCCAAGGATGTGGAATTAGTACGCTCCTCTTTTTCTACAATCCGACTCTGACTCCTTCAGAAATGGCTAAAGTATATTAATTATTAATAACAAATATACTGCAGTAAAATGCTGCTTCACATTGTGAATTTATATTTAAATAAATTTGTGAATTCAAATTACATATATTGGTATTAAAGAATTTAAAATTAAAATTATATATTTATCATATATTGTTTATATTATAGGTTTTTATTTTGAAGTCAAAGTCGGTCATTTTTCCGACTCCACCTAAATCTGATTTTGGCTTCGACTGCACAGTCCTGAAAATAACACTATTAAAATAGTTAACACTAATCAATGTTGGCTGCAAAAAAAATAATGTTTTGGCATTTTCTAAAAGGCCGTTCCTATGAAAATGGGGTATTTCCACCCCCATATCCCTTTGATAGTAAATAAAGTAATTAGAAAGTATTAATTGAATAAATTTGATATAAATGTAAAACGTGAATCACAAATAAACATAATAAAAAAAGGCTTACACATATTTAATTACTAATTACTACTACTTCCTGAGGAAGGTGCTTTAATAGCATCGATATATTGAAGTGTGTGTAAATTTGTGTTAGTGTCTTTTCTTTTATTTGTGTTCTACTTTTTTCCTAATACTTTATCATTTTATTCATTACTAAATGTTTTTGCTCAATGCACTATTTTTATACACATATTTATAAAGACATAAATATTTTGATGTCACATGGCTTCTTCCTCAGAAGTGCCAACTTATTTGTTGAAGGATGAAAAATGTATCTGGTAGATTAGAATTTCCTCGAGATTGTGCTATTATTAGTGTCCTATACTTTTATTCGCACTTCATCTTTGTACATATGATATGGGAAGTTTTGTAATGTTTTACTTGTTTGTAATTAGGGTCAGTTCAACTACGCTTGTGTGGTTATCCAGCCCCTGGAGCACAATACTAACCAGGTTACTGTCAAGACGAGGGATGACCTAGCCGAACATATTGGCCACAGTGAACCCAAAATTGTATCTGATCAAAACCTCGCCCTACTATCTCGACAGTTGGCACTACATGCAAATGTTAGTTCCTATACACACCATTTTTCTACTTTTAAACTAAAATATTTACCATTCAAATTATTATTTAGGTTTAGGGCTTTTATGTTAATAACAATTCAACTGTTAATCTCTTGGCTTTCTGCCATAAAACACTAACACTGTCCGCTCATTTAATAAATTAACAAAATAATATCCATCTTGTTAAACATATGAAGTGGTTATTTTATTCATACCTGCATAAATGTGCATAATATATGATTTGCTGGTGACGATGAGGTTGGGGTTCTAATACTTTCCAGATTCACCAAGGTTGGTTTTCCTAAATGGTTTACCCCTCACCTTACAAATACAGACGCCCTTCCTCTGAATTCTGCCCTCCTCATGACTACCACAATAGATAAATACGTGGATAGCCCGAATAAGTAGTAAGAGAGAGCACGAACTTATTCACAAAGTACTCAATTAACTTTGTGAACTCCTAAGTGATGTACTATAATGTTCTGAACACACTTTTTTACCTCATGTATTATCTCTGGACTATTCACACATGTATACCAATGGAATAGGGCACGGCCATCTTTAGTAACAGGCCGAAAACACCACAACAGGGGGATAGTCAAATATACAATCACATACTAAGGGGCTATTATTATTATTATTATTATTTAAGTTTGTTTTGGTGTTGAAACTTTTTTTTTCGTGGGATTTATCAGTTTGATTTAATAAATTTGGTGTTAGTATGAGTACATTGTATTAATAACTACTAATTAGTAACTAGGATATATACTTAATTATGACAAAAATAATGCTATGACGGCTGAATAAAGTGTCAAGAGAATGTTATGTTCCCAGCTGTAATAGCAATTTCACTTCCAATAAGTCTTCAGGATATGTAAATGCTATTAATTTTCTTCTTAGTGAATAACTAAAACAAAAAATAATCAAAATATTCTCACATACTAATAGTAACTTTATCGGAATCTGGAGTCCACTCAAAATATTGAGAAGAATATGACACATCTAGGTGAGGTTTTAACCCTTTTAGTGCCATGCCCATTCCAGAATTCATGCGCAAATAATGCCAGAGGCCTTTTAGGTTTTGCGCGCGAAGAATTCCACAGCTATTTCCTCATATCTCTAAGGATTTGCAAAAAAAATTCGCCAAACTTTTATTTATGAAGAGATTATTTTTATTTTTCTATCATTTTAATCCGTATGCACTGTTCTTTAATAATAATAAATTAATACAATATAATTATAATTAATTAATTTCTATATTTCAATTTAAATTTTTGATTTTTTTTTTTCTAAACATGCATAAAAAAATTATACATACATTTTTCACTATTATTTTGTTGTAGTGCATATAGTTTCATACAAGAAAATAAAGTTTTTAATATATATGGTTATAAATAAGAATTACTGTAATTTTTATTTTTATAATAAAGGAAAGTGATAAAACTAAAGAAAAAGGAAAAATAAACTATTAAGAGTAAATTTGATGAAGAAAGCCCACCCATGGAAGGAGGGAAAATGTGGGAAGAGTCCAATGCACAAAGGTGACATCTTCTTCCTTTCTTCTGTCTTCCATAGTAGAAGTAGTCACACACACATTTTAACACAAATATCATTATATTTCGGCATTGTTGCCTTTATCAAACACAAAGAAGAAGAAAGTACATAGTACACAAACAATGAAGAAGATGTCACCTTTGTGCAATGGACTCTTCCCACATTTTTCCTCTTTCCCTAGGTGGGCTTTCTTCATCAAATTTACTCTTAATAGTTTATTTTTCCTTTTTCTTTAGTTTTATCACTTTCCTTTATTATAAAATTATCTAGCCATTGGGCCACCTCATTTTTAAACATGTAATTTTTATTTGATATCCTATATTAGATATTTTTGGGTCGTCATTGCTTACCTTACAGCAAGATTTATTGTTTCGCTTACATTATGAATAAATATTTAGGCCTACACATAGTAAATTTGTGTTTCAAAAAACCTTTTATAATGAATAATTTCATATATTTTTATATTTAGGTTATGTGGTATAGAGCACTAGGCTAAATCATGGTTTAAATTAGGAGGGATAGCCAGCACACTTACCTAGGTGATACTGGAGTAGAAATTGTTTAGATAGAACACTAAAAAACACACAAACACTTTTTAAGGACAAGCTTTCACTGTCACAGACAGCTTCATCAGGTCAGGAGAGTAGACTCAAAACTTTCGATCTTGAGCTTGAGCTTAATAGACAAGCTCGAGTTCGAGCTCGAAATACGAGTTCTCGCAGAGCCCTAGAAAATATTATTGACACCATATATTTAGTAAATAACTCAAAATTCATTATTTTCTTTGATTTCGTCAACGCTTGAAACTAAACTTACACATAATTACAAATACCTTTATCCAGATATAATACAAATACATGAATGATAAACTTTGTCGGGAAAAATAAAAGAATTGGTAATTATCATTTTATAAAAATTAAATTCCAAAATGAAATTGCTCGTGATTGATTAATGGTAATTAAATCAAGAAAGTCTTCATAATTTTTTATTTATTCTGTGTGTCAGATCAATGCCTGGTAAAAATATCTTTTGATAAAGAGTACTGTGTGTTTATATTCATTGTTGTATTAAACTATGAAGCACACGATTTAAAACAAACGGTGAGTACAAATTATTATTATGAGCACCACGTCTTACTACCCGTTTGGGCTATACACACTTACACTAATGTGTAATGGTAGGGAGGGTGATTGTGAAATGAAATGGAGTACCTACACTTTTAACGTGTCAAACTAAGATCTTCCCTTGGCACCAAGCTAGCTAAGCTACTTAATCCTAAGCTAAATTCATGGAAAACCTGCCTTAACTTTTCTAGAGAATTTTGAAAATTACTCGTCCAAGTGTTGTTTTCCTTATTTCTGAAAAATAACCCAGTACTGGACTCTTGTACCATTTTAATCGCCTCTTTAAGCTGCTCGTGTTCCACTAACAACAGCTCTAGGCTAAAATCCAAAACCATTTTATGACATAGCAATTTTCCTCACATATTCAAATGCTATCCATAAATCTTTGGTTTGAACCAACGCCCCTAAACACAAAAGTACTAAAATCAACAATCCTAGAATCATACTTAGTGCACACAATGATACAACAATAACACAATAATTACCACAGTGACACAACAGTAACATAAGCCAGATTACAGAAATAAAACTCTTCCTTTTACACATCAACAAACATGACATTCAAAATATTCTTATTTTCCTCTCTGTCCAATGTCTTTTAGCTGATTACAGCATTCTTTGACACTGGTTGCTACAAAAAACACTCATGAGGCTTTGCTGCACTTGTACTTTTTTTCCCTCTCTCTGAAAGAAGATTACTCCCCCCCCCCTTCTCACCTCACACTTTTACATCTTGCTTACGCAGTCATAGTACAAAGTGATGAGACGGCATCTTAGGCTGAGTTCCAACTCAAGGTGTTGCTGTGGTTGGATCCGAGGTATGAAGACCTTCTCTCTCTTATCAACCTCCTGGCTAAAGGGTGTCTTGGTCGTGCTTCTAGATCTGTGAACAGAACTAGGCCAGGAATCCTAGGCACAATAGGTTTCAGCCTCCCAACATTAACTACCATTGAGCGGTAAGGAAGCTGGATTCTTACCAGACCTTACCCAGGACCTCAAGAATGTCATAAGGGCCGTTAAATTTTGTTAATAATTTCCTAACCTGATTCTGACCTCACAGTTGTCTTTGTCAAATAGACCCAATACCCGACATGATACATTGTTTGTTGTGCTTTCTTATTGTGTTGTTTGTATGCACAGTATTTGTAGTTTGGTCAGTTCTTCTTCCGTCTGGCCGAAATGTGAACCCTCCTTAACAGCTCAGCAGGAGTCGTGTAGCTCTGGTATTTTTTCCTCTTGTCCTTAGTCAACTATTAGCGTCGTGAGCGTTACACTTCTACTTGAACCTAGGTTTGATTCTAGTCGTCAGTGGTTTATGCTTTATTTAAAAAAATAGTTCATTCTTCCCCTAAAATTACCAAGTTTTCTTCTTCTGGTGGAGCGGTCTGATGTCTCTATCTTTCTACCCTTGTAGTTTTTTGACCTTCTTGTCGCTTTCCCTGAAACTGCGAATCTTCTCTTCACTCTCCGCACGTCGCACGTTCCCCTCCATTCTTGTCTTCTATGTCTCTTCTATGATGTCACCTACACTTCAGTTGCAACTTGGATATTTTGTGGTTCCTGGATATTCTTCAATTCCTATACCCCCCTAGGCCAAGTCTACCTTCCGGGCATCTCTGGGCAATCTTGGGTCTACTCTGCACAATACTTGAATAGGTCCCGCCAACACTACACTACCAACACGACCCTTAGGACCTTCCTTGTGCCTGGGCACAGATGCTCAGCAACAGTTAAGAATATTGGGACTCAAACAGCCTTCATAGCGCATACAGGGTTGATTACTCCTTTTGTATTTATACTTGTCCTTGTCTCCTTGTGATAAATATATTATTTATAATTTTATGTCAAAATGTCTAGGCCTGATATGCCATCATAACTTACATCAGTCCAACTTTCACCACTTGAAATGCGGCCCTGTAGGCCTTCTTACCTACCACTATATCTACCATAACTTCACCCTCCCCCCAAAACTATGCTATTTGTGACCTGATAAACCCAACATCTTGAATCTCGGTTTCGACAACTCCATGGATTCCACACTCTTTTGCAAAATTACCGAAACTTGTGACCCACTATATACTAGGAAATGATATTTTTTTCCTTTAAAAAAGACATGCTAACACTAATTCACTAGTGCTCTCTTTCTCTTCTACTGATACAATAGGGACAATTCTCGTTTGGGTGATAGCTAGTTTTCCCAAAACACTGTCTCGCTAGATGCCCTAAACTACCACATCTAAAACACTGCTCTCTCTCCAGCATTGTTAATTGGTGTTTCCCCTTGCCAGACCTGCAATCCCGCATTACATGACCTTGCTCTTTGCATTGGAAACAAGGCTTCCCTTTATTTATAAAGAAAATTCTTCTATGACTGTTTTCCTCCCTTTCTTGAGGCCTATGATCAACTTCCACGACGTATATTGCCTTTCTACTGCTTCTCTAAACATCTTAGGTTTTGCTAACCTCTTAAATTTAACTAGTTCTCCTATAAGTCAATTTAAAAATGCGAGCTATCAGATAATGCAATAAATCCTCAATAAAAAAATTATAATAACTTTGGCTATTTGATTCTTAAATATGTAATTCCTTGCAATTACAATAATTGTACAAGTGACAGCAATAAGCCAACTACCGAGTTACAGATGGCTGTGTTTTATGAAGCTTGTGATCTTAATAGATCATACATTTGTAGTCGACCATTTCCACATGTCCATCATGGACTCTGCCTTAAAATATGAGTGAAGAATGACCCTGGGTACAGGACAATTCTTGGATAGCTTAGTGGTTAGCACATTGGCGTACTAAGCCAAAGATCCTGGGTTTGATTCTCATGTAGGCCTACAGGTGTTATTTTTAAACTTTATAGTATTTTTATTTTAAAGAAACAATATCTTGTATACATTTGCCTTAGAGCAGAGCAAAGTTCTTCTTTCACAGAAATTGGATTTGACACAACAAAATGTTGTGCTTATCATCATGAACCTTTGACACAATTATCCAAAAAACTACATGAAACTCTTAAATATTCTCAAAACGTTGCTTTATTAGAAAGTAAATAACCTTTTATCAAAATGTATCTTCCATATATTTTTCCTTTTTTTAAGCATGTATCAGCTCTCTCCAAACTCTTGGGATAGCATTAGTAACGTTTCTTCATCATATTATTCTTCTATGAAATGATAGAACAACATTTTTATGTCAATTTTCATTTATTTTGAACTCAAAATGCAGAGTAGGACTTGGGATGATGCTGTCTTATTTTATATCAGCTCATTCAGTTCTCTCTGTTAATAATTGAGACAACAGTAACAAAAGTTTCCTTATCAGCTTATTCTTGCATAAGACCTCAGTGTAATATATTTACTGTAGAGTACTGGTAGGAAGCTACTCGTTAGTGAAGTTACTAAAACTTTGTAATATACTCATGTGTTCTGTGGCTGTCACTTTTGAGAGATACTAACAATACCTATAAAATAACACTAATAATATAGTAAATAACTCTCAATGTTTACAGCAAAGAATTTTTTCATATTTTCTTAAGGCTACTTCCTACCAGAACACTGCTATATATCTATCTTGCCTTGCTTTCAAAGGAAACTGCTGATTAAAATGACAGATAGCGCTGTCTTCTGTGTCATGTAAGTGCAAAAGTTAGGCCTCACCTCACGCAATCCGAAATATTGTATCTTACAAACCAAGCCTTAAAGCTGATGCTTGTCCACTTGCTGTATATATCCGGATAGCACTGACATTTAGTAATGGGTCAAAAAATATATTTCTTGAATCTTAATCTTATATTTCATTTATAATCTTGAATTCCAATTTTTATACTTGAATCCTTAAAAATATAAAATTTTAATGAAAGTGATACGATTTAAAATTGAAAAAAATTAAAAGACTTTTTTTAAGTCTTGGTGTCACTGACAAATGCTCTTTTGTTTATCATGTATATTAAATTATTACAACAAAGATAACACTTTTTCTAGTAAATTAATTATGTAAACACAATTTTGTCCTTTTTTTGTGCTTTTGTTACTCCTCCAACTACACAGGTACCAATAATATATTTTACCTAATTGCTTAAAATTGTTATTTGAAGTCAAAATCTTCATTATTGTATTCAGTCTACTTCTCCAAGATTTTTACGGATCTCTCAAATACCTTAAGATGTGAGCTTTACATTTCTACTGGTATTAAATTAAATCAATATTGTTGTTTGAAAATATTAATTTATTTTTTCAGCTGGCATCCATGATCTCCCGTAGTCTCAAGGCAGAAATACCAAACCCTTATGCAAGCAATTGGTTGGAGCGACTTCGACAGATCAAAAGGCTCAGACTGAAAGTGCTCCAAGAAAACATGTCTGCTACTAGTGATAACAGTAGTTCTGAGAAGGATGTCAGTTCCCCACCGCGAAGGGTTCATATGGACGACTTTACAGAATATACATAGATAACTCACTGCACACTTGATATAATTCAGATTGTTGGAACTAATGGAGGCTAGGAGCATTAATTAGCTGTGTTGAACTATTAGTAGTTTTAAGACTTTCACCTGTTATCATTTACTAATATGTTCATGTGTCTTTTATTAAGTAATAGTTATGTTTGCCATTCTCAAGGGAAGAAATGTGAAAAAGATTACTTATTTCAGAAAATATATTATTTGTTGCTAGAAATGTTTATATGCCTCTAGTTTAACTCAAAAAGGGTAACTTTTACATTTTGCCCTTTAAATAATAAGTAACCAATTTTGTACCTGTCAAGATTACATGAAATATATTGAAATAATATTTAAAAAAGATGGGCCTTGCCATTAATAGAAGAGCTATATTTTAGTCAAAATGACTCTTAGTGTAGAAATATTATCTTCAATCCAAAATGGTTTCCATGATAAAAATATAACTTGAAGTTTTCTCTTTTCACACAATAGATTTAAAAGATATTGTTAGAGTCTTTGGGTCACAACTGTAATTATTCTATTATCTCAAGAATTTTTATTTGTTTACTAATTTTTTAATATTCAGCATTGCCATGCCAATCTTTGAAATTTAAATGCCTCTAGAATATATTTAGAGTAGTCATCAGTTAGCAAATTTTTGAAATTTAATGACTCTTAGAATATATTTTGAGTAATCTTCAATTGCCAAATTTTTGAAAATGAAGTGCCCCATGAAATTATTTGAAGTGATGATCACTTGACAAATTTTTTAAATTGTTGTAGATGCCCCTAAAAGGGGTGATCTTCACATGAAAAATTTATTAATCTCACATGCCTGCAGAAGTTATTATTTTAAATTTTTATTAGCCTAATTGTACCAACTAATAGAGGAAATTGAAGTTACAAAGTCTTTTATTTTATTTTTCTATTACAGGTAGGGGAGATCTGTAGGCACATTGTACCTAGGGCCACCCTTAATAAATGCTAAAAATAGTAAATTAAATTTATTCCTGGGGGTGGGGGGGAAGTTAGGGGGCTTGGCCCTCAGAACACCGAAATATATCTCGGTTGGCCGGTTCCATTTGGACTGCCACCACTACTTTTTAAAACTATCCATTGGATTCTAAATTATTGTTTTTATTTAATTATAGCCCACCTCGGTGGTGTAGTTAGATAACGCGCTTGATTCTTGTTGAGCTAGACTGCCGAGAGCGGGGAGATCGAGGTTCGAATCTCACTCGGGTAGGCTCGGGGATCGTTTTTCCTAAATGGTTTTCCACTCTTCTTCCACACAAATATGGGTTTACTTCATCTACATTCAACCTTCCCAATTCCTGACGCATTATTGTAATTAGTACTTATGCGTAAAATCTGAACAGGTAGGCACGATACTAAATAAAATAAAATAAAAATTAAATTTTAATAAAAAGTTGCTGTGATTAAGTGTGAAAGTGCCCTAAATACATCATTTGGGAAGATATATTATATGATGACGATGACATTAACTGTAAGACCTTCCCATTAGACCTATGAAGTTGAGATTTTTCAAACAAGCAAACTCAAAATGGTGAAAGAATATCTGAAGACCAAAAATTCCCTTAGGTGCTTCCCTGTTGTTTCTTTGTGTTGTTTATAGGCCAAATCCATTTCTTAAGCCAAGCATAAAAGCATTTGTTTAGTCATTACTGACTGTTATTAGCTTTGTAATCTACATAAGCAGCAGGGAAAGGGGGGGGATCAATTTACAAATTTAAATTAAAGAGCTTATTATCACCTTATTTATGATAACGATGATTGGTTTAAAATACTTATTGGCGGAAGGTTTGTGAAATTTTGATTTATTATTACGTAATAAACTTTTTGTGGGTTGAACAACAATAAGTGGTAAGCTACCAATAGGATAGATAAAATAAAATAAAAAATTGATAAATGAGATGTTGTTGCTAGTATAATATATAGAGTAATTTATATGATGAGTAACTATAGATATATATATTATTGTTGATTTTATTAAAAGATGGGGAATTGAATTAAAATTTTAGGCATATTAATCTTCTTAATTGTGGTTCGAATAGGCTAGACTTGTTGGAATGAGGATTATTTCTTAGTTTGATGTGTTGTGGTAATTTTCTAATTGTGTTACTAAAGGATTGATTTTCAAAATTGGTTTGCTCATTTACAATTTTGTTTCTGTTCAGAATGGCTGTTTGGAGGTGTAGGTTTTCCACAATGACCATCATCCAATCTCGACTCTAAAAATCAAAAGTGCTATCTACAAATTGATATATGAATGTAAGGCTGTATACATTGGCCTGACCAGACGAAAACTTTCAATTTGATATACTGAACACATTATTGATTTTAAATACAATAGATGCAAATCCAACTTCGCCAAACATCTAAAACTTTCTGGGCATCAACTAACACCAATTAATAACTGCTTGAAACTTTTACAATCCTCTTCAAAAGATCTCAATATGATATTGCCAAAAACCTACACATCCAAACAGCCATTCTGAACAGCAACAACATTTTAATAGAACAACAAAGAACAAGGGTATTTAACTCTGATTCATAGAAAATTACCCGATTACCTGCTTGCTCACGCCAACTGTCCTATTTTATTAGCAGTCAAACACAATTTAATATACGAATTTATGATTTAATTATTCGAGGTTGTTATTCGAGTTTCGAGTCGGCCATTAACTATTAGAAAATATTCGAAATTTTGAGTTTTCAAACATATCTAATTATTATTATTTATCACTTTTAAAAATGTATAAAATACATGTTGTAGCAATAATATGGTCCAACTACTATGTAAGCATAGAAATGTGTCTCACCGGTTGCTGACCTCTAGTCTAGAGGAAGCTGTTACTAATGTCGAGTCTTTTACCCTTTGTAACTAGTCACGCATCGATATCATCTTCTTACGTTGTTGTGATAACTAGCCCCACGTTGTGACGCCATTTTTGTACCCAGTCGGCAAGCCGTCTTTTCTGGTCATCAGCTGTTGTTAATGGCCTCGCGTTGTCATCTTCTTCTTAGGTTCGTTGTCCACGGCAGTCAGTTTCGGTAGAGCATCTCGGGGTTATGTCAGTATAATGGTGGGGGTAGAGGAACACAGCCAATTCAAAAAAAGATTAAGTTTAGCGTAGCATTTAAATTTTAAGTTTTATTTTAATGAAATCATTTACATGGTATCATCACAGATGCTTAATTTAGAAAAATGAATTATTTAGCCACCTAGTCTCCCTCTACTTTCCCCCATCTCGAGACTGTCTCTACACGTTAGGATAAGTTCACAATAAGTACGTGTCTTTACTCTTTGAGTGCTAACCGCCCATTGTCCGCGTCTGACGCTTTCCTTCCAGATAAGGTCAAACACAGACGCTAAACCAAAGGCACTGATTGGCCAGGAGTCCGCGCCAAAACCTCCCCCTCCCCTGAAAGGCTGCACGTGCAAGAACCCAGCTTCCGGGTTCAGCCATAGATACAATGCACGATACTTAAAATGAAAAGTAAAAGTAATAAATTTGGATGAATCTAATATTCCAACAAAGACTTTAAATAATGAAAAACTATTAGATTATAAATTTAAAGGCCTGAAAATGAAGTTAATGAATTGAAATTTGAAACATATATTGCTTACAACTTTGATTATGATTTACATAACTTATAATTACCATAAAACCCCACACTTTCTTATAATTAACCATTTGATAGTAATAAAGATAATTAAATTATGCCTAGATGAATGGAAAAGAACAATGTATTTATCAGTTTAGTATTCTCAGTATCTTGAGTGTATTAATATGTAAACTAAAGGAAAAACTAATATAATGTTATTAATTAAAGGTTGAGAGCTAAGGGTCTAAAACCCTGACCACTTTACACCTTGAAAAACATTAATGGATAAGTGATTGGTTGTATAGTGCTATGTGTGCTGCTTTAATCTTTGTTAGCTTCGTAATCTGTACCACGACTTGTGTATAATTTAATCTTTTATAAGGATGGCGAAAGCTAGAGACAATTTATGCAAAAACACTCTCAAAACACCCATCCGAATTTTGAACTCAAAACGGCTCATCATTGGAAAACCAAGCTAAACGATTTTAACATCTATTCTGGGATATGTGCTATGATAATAACACACTTTATATTTAGGGCTTAGATTAAATAAAAGATAAATAAACTATTACAATGCTGAGACCAAGACATTCAATTAAAACATAATGTTAGTTTTTTAATTACAATTTGATTAAATCCATACAAATTTAGGTATACTATCAAAATATTATATTTGTTTCATTTAGAGTTACATACTTGGTGGATTATATCTATAAAATCCTGTTTTAAAAATATTTTATAACGTGTATTATTAAGAGTTAAAATTAATCCAACATCTGGTTTACAATACTACAACAATAAAATTATTCTTACAATCGACTCAATAATGCACGTTAGTTTCCCCGAAAATGACTGAAATAAACCATAATTTCATTGGTGTATTTCGTTGACTAGCTTATACTAAGATTTTCAGTTTAAAAATATAATATTGTCAATATGAGCCTGAACTAAATATTTATTTTGTGCTCCCTGGGATTGATATGTTCCAGGGAACTTTCTAGAGCTGCTGGGAACTACATGATAGGCCACAAATATGTCGAGGTTGGGAAACTAGAAGGTGGGACATTTGTTTACTTTATATGTTAGTGTTCTCGACCACCTGTAACAGATATAATGATTGGCTTAATTTGATTACATGACCATGCCCCACGATCTCTGATTGGCTTTTAGTTTCCCGCTCCCCTCCTGGCCCCCTTTCCAGTGTTTCAAACTTGTTTATTCTTGTCTTGTTTTTTATTTGTGCTCACTGATTTTTAATGTGTGCTCATTACTTTTTTATTTGTGCTCATTGGTTATTTATTCAGTGGTTTTATATGTCTGGGTAGGATTGAAATGGGGTGCTGGAGTTTTTTATTTATTTATTGGCTTGTAGTCCACAGCGTCGGGCGTTTCTCACTCGACATAGGAGGGAACACGGAGCACGAAGCTCTCCTGATGGCAGCGTAACGAAGAGTGTGAGAGATGGTTCCCGGCCGTAAGGCCTCTTTCACTTCCCCTCACTACCCCCTCTTTAGAGGTATGTGTCGCAACCCCCTCCCCCAACCCCTATGTGGTAATGGGTTTTACCAGTGTCACAACCCCTTATGTGGTAATGGATTTTTTCCCGGTGAATCATACCTGGCAACACTTTGGTGGTTCAACAAGCCGAGTAGAGACAAGAATAGATCGTGACCTTGAATGATGTTGCAATGGGTTTTCCCTGGCGCCAGTTTGGCTACTCGACAAAACAGGAATAGATCGTGACCTAGGTCATTGACTGGCAACCCTCCCCTCGGCAATGAGTTTTCCCGATGACGTCATCGCACTGTCGCAACCCTGATGACTGTCACCAGTTTGGAGGGTCGAAAATACAAGTCGAGACAGAAATAGGACATGACCTTGAATTATGTCGCAATGGGTTTTTTCCCTGATGACTGGCGCCAGTTTGGTGATTTGACAAGACGAGTTAAGACAAGAAAAGATCGTGACCTTGAAACCGTGTGCTAGTACAAGACCGTGTTTACCGTGTTCATATTTGGTGACAATTTGATGGCTTTACAAGTCGAGACTTGTATCTACATTTAAGGGGACAGAAAGGTTTTGCGTGAATAAAACACGATATTGCAAAACATATATTTACTAAACATTAAAGGTTTTACAGACATATATTAAAGTTTTCTTATTAAAGAATTATTACACACTTTTACAGGAATACCTCATATATTCGTTCATACGTTTTTCTACAGTGTCTCTTAGATGTGTTAATAAAATGTTCTTTAGTTCACAATCCGGCATGTAATAGTGCAAATCGATGACTTTACGTGTATAGTAGGTAGCACTGATAAGATCCAAGTTTCAGATGTGTGTTTCCACCGTAGGCTGTTTGAGATCGATGACATCCGCTGATTCAGTTAGCGTGTCACATACATACACGACGAGTGTGTTGATCAAATCGTTGAAATAGCTCGCGACGTGTGTCGACCGCAACGTCGATGAGGTCTCATATATCACAAAGACACGCCTAGCTAGGTGCTAGATAGGCGACCCGTTTGAGTCCGGTGTCATGTTTCTCGCTGATGACGACCATACGGTCACCGTGCATCCGTCTAAGAGAGATTTCATGATTTCATTAGACACTGCACATTTACCTCCGCATTTTTATAGCTGGACATAAGGCGTAAAGTTGTTCTTGGCGTCAACTTTGTCCAGCGGGAAAAACATGTTGAAAATACTGGTGATGGCGAGTGGCTTCACCGGCTTTGCTTTGCGGGCACAAACGTCTTGACCTTTCATGATGTTTGTTCGCTTCGATGACTGTCATGGTTATGGCTGGCACGTCGTTGGGACGCCCCTTTTATAGGCGCACGCTGATTAGACACAGCCTCTTGAGGGGCGGCAGGACCCTACAGTCTTGAAAAATGTGTTGTAATATCTCACCAGCTGAGCGTCGTTGCCTGTATGATTGTTGGGCGAGAATAAGGTTAGGAAAATTTTCGTCGGAATGTTCTGGGTGCAATAGAGAAGGTACATGAGACGGTAATGGCCGCAAACGTCTGATGCGATACTTTGAAGTTGTAGCGTGCAATGGGATGTGCGGGAAGTGTTTTTGCGTATAAATGCCAGATGTGACACTATACAGGGCGGAAAACCATAACTTTAAAAATATTCTCCCACAACGTTCTGGTCGATAAAGATGGCGACCCAATGCGTCCCAGGCTTGGTGTGTGGATCAGTGTTGATGACTAAAGTGGCAGGTCTATTCTTGCGGGTAGTTGATCAGCAGGGAAAACACCCGACCGTACAGAACGGAACCACGTCTTATGGTGTGCGTGTCCATCTTCAATCATCCAATCTCGAATTCCCCAAACGATGGAGGCCGAACAGAAATTCCATACAGAACTATGTGCCATGCACATGGTGCAGCCGAATTTAAGTGTTTCCAAATCAAAGACGAACAAACTCTGTCGTACAGATCAACGATAGGTGTAGACGTGTATTTGACTAGAAACTTTTTCTTTTCTGCCCCCTTGACGTAGACTTTCTGCACGCGTTGTTACACGGGAGATGAGTAATTCGAACAGGTTGTAATCTACATCACCACACACCCAGGTTATACCGTGCAGTTTGTTGATATAGTTGACTTGCTTTTTAGCGGCAGCTGAAAGTTCCTCGAGAGCGTATGGGGGTTTTAACACCCAATATTGAAGTAATGTACCCCATACAGATAAAACACTCAGTTCATTGACGATAAACTGTTTGCTGTCGTCTGTGAAGCTCTGGAAATCTACAATGACGTCCATGATTTAAATGACGAGTGTAAGGGGCGGGAAGCTGTTTATATTAACTCACATAATCGGTCACGAGGTTTCTTCTGTCCTTGTCAATGGTGATGATGTTGGAAAACTCCCCGTACACGATACAGTTGACGGTTTCGGTGAGAGCTATGGTGAAGCTTACTTCGATGCTCAGAACACCATGCCTCGTCAAATTCCAATGCGATATCATGGGCGGACAGATTAGGTGTGAGATCGAAAGCCATGAGATGATATCCCCTAGGGAAGGTTTCCCATGTGATGTCGCTACCTTCGTTCATGAAATGAATACCCGTTCCTGAAAACAGTATGTGGTAGGAAATGACATAGTTGCCGTTTGAAAAATTGGGCTGTGGCAGTTTCGACGGCACTTGTTCCCCGTCCACGTACAGTGAGAAATGGTTCATGCCGTAGGTTTGGAAGTTGAACGGGTTCTTGGTGGTGTCTCCGTTGAACGCTGCGTTTGATACAAATTCCACGATGAATCGTTTGGGTAACTGTTCGTTGAATACGTTGTCCAGTGAGTGTTTTTACTTCCACACGGGAATACTGGAATACTTTGCGGGTTTGACGTTTAATGCTTTGGCATGTGCCAACAGTATAGAAGGTGTTACTTTGACACGTCGCACTAGAAGGCAGGCTTAAGCGATGTGAACCTTAAAGTGAGGGAGTTCAGGAACGGCCATAAGACTAAACCCGTCTCTGGAACAGACCAACTTGACTCTTGAGTTCGGTACCGTTCAAAAGGTATTTCTCTTGGTTAGACACGTCACCGTGTATATACCCCAAAGATCCACCTTCTTACTTTTTGCGGTGAGACTGGAACTGGCCTCAAATCCCTTTTTCTGGCGTTAGCCTCCTCAAAGGTTCCGGGGCTGTCTGCGAACCACAGACAACAAGTCAAATGTGTTCTTTTGGCGTCACTTGTAATTGAGCAGCGTCTCAATGTACGATCTATAAGCATACTTGTTGCTGGGTGGTGAGACTAGTTTTTGGTTTAAAAACACATCCACCTGGGTGAATAGCGAATGCAACCAGTTGTTGACGGTAGCGATTTGATCCACCTCTTTGAAAGCGCCACCGTCGTGTTTCATGATGGCCGCCCTGAGATAGAGCATAGTCTCTGAAAGATCGATATAGAACTTGCCATGTCCGGTAACGGTTAATTGCGATGGTTGAATCATCGGTGAGGGAAGAGACAGGTTTGTACTGAAGCCATTGCCCACTTTCAAGACTGGTTTGTGTGGGTGGGATGGAAAAGAAATCGAGTTCACTGATGGCACACCCGCAGGACTGGGTGTGGTGAAACGACATTTCAACTGAAAATATCTGCCGCTTCTTTCTTGACCTTTTTACGTCAGGTGACGACAGAAGACTGACGTTGGTGCTTCTTACGACGCCTTTTATAGCCTGAGCCGGTCATCAGTTTTCGATCTGCTGCTCCACCTTGCGTTTCAGGTTAGTTCCAGCCTCGCCGACACGGTGCCGTAGAGCCTCTTAGAACGGACGACGCTGATTGGCGACATCTGTGAGCACGTTAATACCCATATGAGGGGCCTGTTTTCCAATAGCTTTAGCGCCGCTTCTCAGCAACGGTACGACACTTTTGAAAAGGCCGCTTAAAAAACTTCCTCTCCCATGCCCGCGTTGATAGGGAACGCCGTGGTAGATCGAAGTTATACCTGTTCCAGCCTGGTTTACGAAGTGTCTTTGGTAGGAACAGTTTATGTTGAGCAGCGTCAAAAATGAAGTTTCACGCACACTTTTACAAACTCGAATGATACATATTCACCAGTGTCTGTTCTTATATTGATTTCCAGACTTTCAATTTCCCTTCTAAATACGGGCACGTATTGCAACGGATCATAGATAACTATCGTATGTCTCCTGTGGAGATAGTTTTTGTTGTTGATGCCAACGATACGTAAAAGTGGTGCCATAATGTCACCCATGGCCTGAGGATTGACGATATCTGTGTAGATGTACATTTGCGAGGGCAAGCCTACTTTGGGGCTTTGATCAGATCAGTCAGAGGATCGAAACCGAGCTGTAGACTTAGTTAACTTGATAAAGTCAGCAGCTGTATATTTGGTCATGAAGAAACGTCCACTTTTTTGTTGGAGTTTGTGTACTTGAATACAACTCCGGAATCCCCTTTAAACGCTTCTACTTCGTTTAGAGTTTTGATTAATTCATAGATAGTGCTGTAGTTTTCAAGAGGGATATGATCCTTGAACATCTTTTCCACGCCGTTAGCGTCCACCCAGTTGTACCATACATTATTTTGGCCCTCGGTTACGGTGGTGAAAGTACATGGATATTGGAATTCGGCGAGAGCGACTTCCCACTGGCCTTCGAGTGTAAGAAGATAGGGTAGTTGCGTGGTGAAATTCGAGAGGGTATTTTTCGGGAAAAATCTCATAGAACTATCGCTCGGTAAAGTGATGTAAAACTATTCCTGCATGACAGGGCGCTGACGTAACTGGCAGGAATTCAAGAATTAAACTTGGCGGGGTAACCTTTCCATTACACTTACACTTTATTTCTGGCGCCTTTACCCTTGACATGTAATATTTTATCAACTTTAAAAGTGTCGGGAAGACGTACGCGTTTCAATTCGGGTTCGTAAAACGTTCCCTCCACCTCCTCAACATCAAGATCGGTCAGCCTGTAGACGACAGGTCGCAACATGACACTGCTGACTTTGAAAATTTCTTCGCTCCAATTGCTTTCGTAGCCGTTTTCAAACAGATATTTGGATTTTATAATACGCCCTATGTCATCGACTTTTATTTTCGGCTTACTATTCGAGTTTGGACGCCGATTTCTTTATAGATTATCTCCGACTTGAAGAACATTGGTTTCTGAAGCGTCGATTAGATCTTGGAGGAAGTACACATATCGATACTTTTTTTTTGTAAAGTAGCGCCACATGCGTCCTTTCAGGGCTCTATTGAATCATTCCCCAATATTTGCCTTCACGTCCGGATTATGAATGGTGTAGTAATGCACGCCTTCTTGCTTGAAAAATTTCCAGACTAGACGTGAACTCTGTCCCCTTGTCCGTCTGTAAACTTAGAGGTCTACATCCGCTATGTTTGAAAATGTCCCGAAAGGCGTCTCTCACGACGCTCTCCGTCTTGGTTGGAAGCGTCCTCGCCCAGGCCATCTTGCTAAACACATCGATGACGGTGAGTAAGTACACTGCCCCGTCGTTGTATTTTCTGAGATTTCGCATATCGTTGAGATCGGCTTGCCAGAGATCGTCAATGTTTGACACCACATACTTTTTGTGTTTGAAACTTTTTTTTTATCAACGGTTTGTGTAGGGTATAAATGTCCTGCTCACGAAGCCATTCTCGTACTTTGTCGGGATCTTTCGTGGACGCCTTTATGGGCGACGCCGCCCCTGCGAACCCTGCAGGATGAGAAGGTTCGTAGTAGATGTCGGCTAAACGGGCCATTAACCTCGGAACGGCAGCCACCTGTTTTCGTCCACCCTTTTCAGATTCTTCTTCTTATGGAGTTGCGATGGTGTAAGTGGTTGGGGTACGGGTGTCGGATCTCTAATGGGTGCCAAGCGTTTCGGATTTACAATACATTCTTTCAGAACGTTTAATTGTTTGAAGTGCCGTGAGAAACTCTCTCCACCCAGATGGTTCACTGTGTCTTCTTGCGCTGACCAGATCGTTGACTAAAACCACAATATTGGATCTATGGAGAGACGTATCATGTATACTCTCTTCTCCGTTTGAGTTCCAAGAGATTCCGCCTTGGGAAATATAATGTTCTAGTAAAAGTTGAGTTTTTTTACGTGCCTTTACTGGTACAGTATTGAATACAGCAGGGATGGGAAGTACAGACACTTCAGGGGTGGTCGTGGTTGTGGTGGTGGTATTTTCAGATGGTGGAGGATGTTGACTAAAGTGTAGATATCGCTGTAGCACTTATTGGTATAAAGTTCATTTAGACTTGTCATCAAGTTTTGAAGCGAGGATCTTTTTCCATTTCCTTGTCCAGCTCGAAAACCACTAGATTTGTGGCCGATGCCACTTGGTGGTGTTGCTCGTAATGGTGAAACGTTTCTGGGGACACCAATAAAATCTTTTTCTTTTGTTCCATTATCTACTTGTTGATTAAGGAACCGAGGACACCACTGATTAAAAGGGCTAAAAGTAAAGGCAGAAACGCTACTCCTTTCTGAACGAGTAGTCGTCTCTTCTTCTTCTTCCAGCACTCTCCTGACCAGCCTGCGCAACATCTGCCTGTGAGCACGTAACTTTGTCTTCTGCGCATTTTTCAACGGCACTCGCCCTTTTAAAGTATTGTAGGCACACTCGCAAACAGAGTCAAACAGTTTATGGTCGACCGTTTTCAGCAAGGCGACACGTTGCTGCGGGTTCATGCGATACATCGCACGTAGCAGAGGGGCTTGCTTCAACACTTTGGGACTAGTGGTTATGAATTGATCTGTAATCGGGAAGTGTCGGTGTTTTTTTATAGCTTTAGCGTGGTAGGTACATGCAGCACCCAACATTTGTGCGGTTTCTATATCTGAACCATTCTTCTATTTCTTGTTTGAAATCTAGCAATATATACCCGTGAGGCGTACTTGTAGCATCAGTGCAAGCCTCTTGTAAAACACGTGGATTTTCAGGACAGACTTGACGTGCTAAGTGTTGAATCGGAGCTTTATCCCTGTGATTTTTAAAAAGCACAATATAATGTGCGTTTTAAGAAATGTCTCTTTGGCCCTTGCCCTGGTGGAATATATTCTGTGTAGGGTACATGACGATAATATTTTGATGGTTGTATCCTTTGGTGAAAAGATCGATGACCACTTCGTTGGCTTCATGCATCAGGTCGTCCAGGATAATCAGCTGTGGAGAGTCATTACGGGTGTCATCCATTTCCGGCAAACCCTTACAGAATATGACGCGGGGACTTGACCCGTCTTGTTCGAATCCCGGTTGCCATAAAGCATGGTACCATATGATTTTATCAAATTTAACGTCACACATTGTGTCAAAGTGACGGATAAAGTCCGCTACAAAATGTGACTTTCCACAGCCGGAAGGGCCTCTGATGATGGCTGAAAATGGATGTGTCAACTTGTCCATAATACTTGAGACTGAGTTATAAGCTAAATGAACTGGTATTTATAGGGTAGGAGGAGGGTACTGTAGACGTTAAAACACAAACGTTTTTTATAATATTTATTTACACAAAAATAGCCCACACTGTGAAAAGTATACATTAAATATTTATTTACAAATATATTTCATAACGTGAAAAGTATACTTGTAATATTTATTTTACACAAATCAAAGTTTTAGAATATAGCTTACGCCATGAAAAGTATACTTGAAATATTTATTTACACAAATCAAAATTTTAAAAATATGGCTCACGCCATGAAAAGTTTATATGGAATATTTATTTACACAAATCAAAGTATTACAAATATATCTCACACCATGAAAAATATACTTGGAATATTTATTCAAACACAAATAAAAGTTTATACAAATATATCTCACTCCATGAAAAGTATACTTGGAACATTTATATACACAATCAAAGTTAATACAAATATATATTACACCATCAAAAGTAGACTTGGCATATTTATTAACACACAAATGAAAGTTTTAGAAATTTAGCTCACTCCATGAAAAGTGTACTTGGAATATTTATATAAAAAAAATATAGTTATAGAGTATATCTTACACTTTTAAGTAGATTATACAAGTGTAGGTGTAGAGGAAACAATAATCATTTTCTTGAGCTCGTAGTGGCAAAAGTGGCCTCGGTATTAATTTACAAAGTCCAGTTTAGCGAGTATTTGAATATATGTACACAACCCAATGGTTATATTTAAAATATGTACAAGGAAAAAATTGACTAGAATTAAAATATATACAAACACCTAATTCTATATGACTAGAAATAATCAGGTAGGTAAAGGATTGTACTGGCGGATGAAAATATAAAAAGAGTATCCCGGGTGCATAAAATAAATAAATAAAAAAAAATTATGAAAAAAATCTTTAATCTTTGAAAAATGGTATGTCAGTGGAACTGTCTAGAGAGAAAGAGAAAAAAAGTGATTATTCAACATGGTATGTCAGTGGAACTGTCTAGAGAGAAAGAAAAAAAAGTGATTATTCAACCCGTCTAAATGATCACCTTTTAGTCGTGGCGAGTGTGTTTCCAAGGACTCTGATACCCAAACGGTAACGTATTATAATCATCGGCTATCCGCCGTTTGGTGTTCACGGGCCGGTAGACTTTAGTCTGCGAAACCGTACATACAGTCGCAAAACCTTTTCTCACAATTTTGTGCGGTATCTGTATGTATCCCTCCGTGGCCTGTTCGGTGACCATCGCTTTCAAAACTTCAAAATTAACGTCTTTCTGGTTGCCGTCGTTTATGGTGATCACGCGAACCTTGCCCTCCGTTTTTGTTTTGGCAGGATCTTCACCAACACAAACTATGTACGCGTAATTCTTGGGACCACCAGATACAAAGGTGCTAATGTAGTTTCACGGACCGTAATCTTGAAGTTCGTCAGTGAGATCACCTAAAATGTCTCCGGACGGTGGACTCCAATCACCGGGACGTTCCGTGAATATAACGCTATCTGTATCGTGATACAAAACGCGGTCCCCCAATTTTTCAAGGATGCTGTATAAGTGCAACCTATCTATAGCAGTCGTGTAGCATGCCACCACCACACTCGTTTTAGGGTTAGGACGCAACGCGTCACGCGCATACTTGTAATTGAGAAACATAACCTCATCATTTACATCAATGGCGCTGTCCACGGTGATGTACGGATCCTTCAGGTACTTGTGGATTCCCTGATAGTCGTTAACAACATCTATGTATGGTAAATCGGGTCTTTGCCCAAACTTTCCCCATAGCGAATTTAAAAAGAGTTTAGCCAGAGTGCGGAGACCAGGGTTTTTACAAACTGAGCCGAAATCGAGTTTTACCCCTTCTCTTTCCTCATAATTTTGGATATAAGCTAACTTCTCATCTTGTGAAGTACACCAATCTGGCCATCCGTTGGATTTTTGTTTAATTTTCATAAAATTATCAATGTACCCGTGAAACAATCCGCCAGAACGTGTCTGACGATCGTAAACAGATACGTTGCACTCCCACACTTCGTGTACTACTTCAATGGCGTGGCCTTTACCAACGGCTTTCCGGATCTCGCCAATCACTCATACGCCTGTCAACCAGCTATTTTTTTTGTCGTTGTGCTGACACGCGCCATGGATTTTCTTATCCCCACATTTCCTGCACAGTTGAACATTAACTTGTCATGCATCCGTGTAGGCAATACGGGCATGAATAAATCCCGCGGGGGTGTCACTGTAACTTTGGCTATGTCTTCTACTTGGTCTATAGACGGACAATTTAGTTCCAAGTGAAATTTGGGGTGGCTGATGGGATATTTTTTGTACTTGCAAACGTATGGATACAATGAACACACATCCAAGTACTTGAACTTCTCTCCAAAGGAAAGGTTTGCTTCGTGGAACTTTTTGATACAATTTGTACGCCCGCCAAAGAATGCATCCCTAGGGCTGAGAGGCTACTTAGTATACACCTTGTGCCGGAGTACAAATTGATGCAAGTCCTTGTATGTGCGTTTCATTGCATTAAACATACACTCCAACATCTTTACGACCGTGTAGCCGGCATTCTTAAACTTTTCAACACAAGCCATGGTCGCTTCATAACGCGTCTCCATGGTCTCGGGGGGACTATTTTTGAAAGGGTGTGGTCATGTCAGGATAACAGAGAAGGCACCCGTGCCAATAATAGCCCCAGAACTGGAAGACGGTGGTGGTATCTCCAGCTTTAACAACGCCGTCTACACGTCGCCCTAACACACAGAGACACCATGTTGGTGGGCCTCCCAGCAGAGCCATTGTACGGCGCCGTGCGACCGTTGGTCTGCACACTTGTAGCCACCGTTAGGGATGATGCCGACGATATTCTCCTTAAGATGACTTCAAGGGGCAAAAAGGAAATTTTTCGGCTATACAAAATATTCGAAAAGTGGATCGTGCTTTATAAGGGGGACGATTCGGTGAACCGAATAAGATTGCTATCTTGTTATCAGGATTAAGAGATGAAGCAAGGTCCTGGGCGAATTCTGTAGGAGGAGAATGGGATACATTTGCGCAGGCAAAGAATGATTTTTTGGGAACATTTTGGTCACAGGTAAAACAATACAGTTTTTAGTAGCAGATTTTCAATGATAAGTACAGTTCTCGAGGAGGAACTATGTGTGAATACCTTCACAAATATCAGGTACAAGTAAAGTACTTAATATACCCGATAGAGATAGATATGCCCATGGGACATTTAATATATCATTTTCCTCAAAATGTACATGATGCTCTTATTGGCGCGAATTTACAGGACCTTCAAGACATGGAGCGGGTGTTAAGTGCATTTGATGATAGATGTCAAAGAACTAGAGAGTGGGAATATTAAGGGGATGTACAGGAACAAGATTCAACACGAAATGGGTACTTATCTTCAAATTCAGAAAGAGGTGCAGTGAGAGAAAGTAAACAAAATTGGTCAAGTTTTCAGAAAGTCAAGGATCAATATCACCCACAGGGACAAGGTAGAACAAATTATCAATTTCAGAGAGAAAGCAGAACACCACCTCCAACACAACACTGGGAGAGAGGGCAAGAAAATAGGTACGGGGGAAACCAAGATAGTTGTCCACAATTCAACCAGGGGCAGTATAGGTAAAATGATCACTATCAGGAACTGAAGGGATACCATCAGTATTATCACCCACCGAGGTACAGAGAACAAAGAGACATAGGGACCCAAAATACCAACCAGGGACAGAGGAAAACTTATGGAAGAGGTCAAGCGAGAACTGTAGTGGTATAGGTGTATCAGCCTAAACATTTAGATGGAATTAAGCCATATTTTGAAAAAGTGACAAAGATAGAGGGAAAGTAGGGAATTATGGCTGGAGTAGGAGTAGATTTTACCTCCTAATAATGATAAAACTTTTGCAATGTGAATGTAAAATAGGATACTGTATATATTTGAAGGTCATAAAATTTGTGAATTTAATTTAGGGTATAAATTTACCAGAATATTGATCTTGTATATTTCGCATATTATTCCATTGTTAAACTTCAGAAGTATCTTGATCAACTTCAGATATACCAATTTAGCCTGAAATATCAGAAACTTTATATTTGGTGTTCTGCAACAGATGTCATCATGATTATGTGCAGTGTAATATGTAGCTCTTTATTTTCTTATGGGTGACCTGGTGGTCTAGGGGTAAGGTGTCAGATTTATGTGCTGGCGGCTGGGGTTCAATCCTCGGTCCTGGCACAAATTTATCTGATTACCAAACCCTTCCTTCACCTATGACACATCTTGTGAATGTGGGGAATGCCAGGCCTCCACCATGGTTCGGATTCCACGTTAAACTGTAGGTCCTCCATTTCATCTC
>CABFOV010000998.1:0-17516 GCA_902141375.1 Timema poppense
GTGGAACTTCTTCAGTACAACCCAACGGGATTCGAACCCCAGCATTCCCCGTCACCAGCAAATAATACCAAATGGGTTCCCACGTTCTGACTCCAAGCAAACGCGGGTACACTTTCTTTAAATTCAACCATTCTCATCCCTAATATATTAGATTAATTAGTACATAATTTATGCGTACAGCCCGAAATAGTAAAGACGCGGTGCTAAGAAATAAAATAAAAGTTATCAACCCTCTATTTGGGAAGGAGGAAACATTGACTGAAGGGATGTAGGGGTGATATTCAGCCCTACCCTCGTATCAAACCGCGGTCATCCATGTTGAGAATTAAAGCACGCTAGCGCTGGAGCGACCCTGGCGGTAAGTTTCGGAACTATGAGCTCGGCATGTATTTTATCATTTTTATGTCGGTAAATATACTAGTTTTAACGAGTGCCGTACAGAGAGAGAGAGAGTGTCTGTTGTCATCTTCCCTTCCATGAGTGCACTTAACCTAATAGGCGCGTGGGCGTCGTTGCCCATTACACGGCCATACCCCGCTAGTCAAATATTAAAGGCGAGAGGGACGCTATAAGACCCCGTTAAGGGGGAACTGCGCCCAGGCGAGTTACTGTGAATTCACACGTTCACCGAAAAACAGGAGCAAAACAGAAACGTGGTCACGTGATGAGTTCTAATCCAACCGCAGATTTCCGCCTCATCGGCGTGGGTTGTCCTGCTGAAGTTCAACTCATCTCTACTGTGTCCGCTCTGTCTGAGATCTTCGGCACGGTAGAACCAATTAAATCTCAAAACCAAGCATCTCGAATCAATGCGTGTGTGCATATGACTGCGCATGCGCTGTAGAACTAGAGGCGAGCAGACAGCTTCGTTAGCCATTATGAGAAGATTTTAAATAGCCCGTTAGGACCCTTGGCCTTGTCGAGTGCAAGTCTAAAACCTATTTTGTGGGATAATGGGCGGGAGCGTAAAAGCGTGACTTCACAACCAACCAAAGTATCCTTCCGCGCCAACAAGAACAGATGGAGTACGGAAACCGTATATGGCCCTAGCTACCGGACAGGTCTTGTGGAAAAATCATACGTTTGGAAATATCAGTTTTCTCGAGAACTAGTGAAATCCTTATGTTAATATTTTCAACACCACTTCTAAGATAATGTTTCGATGTTTATTAATTCTTACATTTTCTTATTTTTTGTTATGAAGCCAGCAGTTTCATATTGAAAAATATCAATTTTATCGATACTTGATCCCTGTTAAAATTATAGAGAAGGTGTGTATATAAAAAGAATAACTTAATCAACATGCTTCTATTCTTGAACAAAACGTTTCCGAAAAGAAAATTGCAAAACAATAAAAATTCTTGAAGATAACCTTTTGTTCCCACGGCTCTGCATTTCCACGCCAAATGAAAAGGGCCAATCGCCTTAATGTAAAGCGTGTTTATCAATGTATTGGTTTGTGCCACGACACAGCGCTATAATTTGAAAACTTTCATGGGGAGAATTATCTAAAATATATGTTTATCCGGTGGAAAATAAAATATGTTGATAGTTAGCTGTTTTAAGTTTGCGCTGCAAAGCAGATTCTGCTCTTTATTTTCAGCGAAACGTGTGAATCAAGCTTTTAAGATTAGTGTAGTAGTTTTCAAATCCTTAGACTCCGATACGGGAGGCCATATTTAATTTAAGGATGTCAAACTAGATTACTCGATACCTCCAATCATCACTGGTAGAGAAATACTATAAAGCAACGGTTCCCAAACTTTTTAAATGGCGTACCATCCCAACAATTACTGTAGTTTAAAGTACCACCAAGATAATGCTTGAATATTTACTATTTCGGTAATGTTTCAATTGTTCCCCTCCCCACATACTGCGCGGCTATTTGAGATATAATCAGCGTTGCCATCCATCTAACCACTGCTTGAATTTGTTTTAATTTTGGTTAAATTTACTCTTAATACATTTATAAGATTTGATGAAGCCCTATAATTTTCAAAATTTAATTTGCTTGTTTTGTTTGGCTTCTCACGGCGTACCACCGGGAACAATTGTAGGCACCAATGGTGGCACGCGTATCACAATTTGAGAATCACTGCTGTAGAGCCTTTTTAATCCCCAAATCACAGGAGCGAAACCGGTTCGGGTGATTCTAGGAAAAAAGCGCAAGTGAAAGAAGCGCACAGAAAAATGCCCACACTGAAAAAATGTCCAGAAGAAAAATCCTCACGAAAAAAAGCCCAAACGGAAAAATGTTCAAACGAAACTTATTTCGATTTAAAGTGGAAAGTTCGCTGCCAGTTCTCAAATATCTTAAAATTTTCTGTTGTGAATCTATCAAATAATTAATCTATCTATTGAACGAAGGCTAGTCTCATAGCTCCACAAATATGCTCTAAATTTTCACATTTTTTTTCTATTAATAAAGCTCAAAGTAAAGTGTTGTCAAGGAAAAAAGAGCCGTGTTGGAATCCTTCTATTTTATTTTGGCGTTGACCTTATTTTAAAATAACGCAACGTAGAACTAAATATTGCGTTAGCGGCAATCTCTCGCGACTGGGAGTTTATGAGAAGATATAATTGCAGGAAGGAAGCTTGTTCTAGTTCGCAAGGAGAAGGAACCTATCAAAGGCGCGACGCAGGGGATGAAGGAGGGGTGGAGGGAGGATTACTCCCGGATTTAGAACGTTAGAAAGCTCGCAGATTATTTACATTGGCCGAACGTTGGAACGGTGTTACTTAGCTCGGATGCTGACGGCGGTGCTTTGTCCCCCATTGCTCAGCTCGTGCGTTTATTTTATTTGGGGGTATTTAAAGCGCGCTTTATAAAAAAAAACGCGACGTAGCATAAACACGAGTGACCGCATCTAATTTAAGATCAGGGTGGAAGGAAATGCGAGTTAAGGTTAAAAAATTGCTGGGATGAATAAATATTGCATAAGTAGATAGGTATATTTTAATAATTGTTTTCATTTATTTGAGGTATTTAAAGCGCACTTTCTGAATAGACCGATTAAATCAGCACACGACTTGAAAACTCACTTAAATCTATAACAGACATAAAAACCCAGCCCCCAGCCGTCAGTTTATTAATATGGAAAAATAAACCTACAGTTCACCTATGATACATTTTTCGAACCCGGGACCCTTAGATGAGTAGAGAGACATGATACCGACTGAGCTAATACGTCGGACGTTTTAATATAAACCTATAATAATTTCAACAATTCCTAATATTTGTCATGAGCACGGTGGGATTTTAATAAATATTTTAAATTAATATAAGAGAGTAAGAGGAATAGTAAAGGCCATGTGAGAATAATGGAGGGAAAGGATGCCAAGGATTGTGTTGAATATGGAGGGGGGGAGGAGGCCAAGAGGAAGACCAAGGGACAGATGAATGGAAGGTTATAATAACCTATTATTCTGTAGATTTTTATCAACATTATTAAAATTGGTTTTCCAACCTAATAATTTACAAACATTACCTTGAAATTCCAGTCTTATTTAACATTTAAATTACGCTCCTTACTATAGTTAGGTTATTTTTAGAATATTTTTTAAAATACTGTATTTTAAATACAGCTAAAAAGCCCTGTTCAAATTCAGAAATGCTCATGACGATTTTTATTTTTCTAACCAATCGGTATGACGTAAGTTTACAAACACAATACAATACATTTCCCAAACACGACCGCCTCACTCTGCCTTCTATTGAGCGCACGACACAAAAGCGATCCGAAATAGCCCATTTTCGTTGTGCCTCCCATACGCGCAAACATGATTTGGAAAGAGAAAGTATTGTGTGTCAAAAAATCATCGAGCTCAAGATTTCAATGGATGTCGAAGTTTCATAACCTGAACCAGAAAAAAATTGTTTTTTGCCTGTTTATGGGAATAGAACCGAAAACATTTTACCAATGCTTGGTATCTAGGGTTTTCATAAATAATATTAATAATATTTAGCACCGCGTCTTACTAACCGTTCGGGTTATACGTTTTAAGTACTAATTACTCTAATGGATTAGGAATTGGAAAGGTTGAATTAGAGGAAGTGAACCCGCATTTGCGTGGAGGGAGAGTGGAAAACCATTTAGGAAAAACCACCCCCAGTTCACCCGACCGAGATTCGAACCTCGATCTCCCCGTCCTCAGTAGTCAAGCTCAACACGACAAGCGCGTTTGCCAACTACGCCACCGAGGCGGGTGAGTTTTCATAAAGTTCCCTAAAATTAAGGCTAGTTTACATAAGGGGAAAAAAGAGATAGAAAAAACCCTTTTTTCAAAATCGGCTTATGATTATTAAAAAACATATCCAGGCACTGTTTAACATTACAAAAAAAAATTAAATTGCGCGTCTCGTTTTAACAGGAAAATTATTTTCACGCACATAACATAAAAATAAATAACTCTTATATCGGAATTAACTTAAAACCAATAGTCTCCGAGCTTTAACCTAAACGCAACATCTGATTGACACTATCTCAGCTACCAAGACAGTTGATTTAAGGTGGGTGTAGGGGACGCAATAAAAGATGACCGTTATCGCAGTTTATATAAAAACCTTTTTGGCCCTAATAATTAGAATATTTCTCCATTAGAAACAAGGAGTTTAATTTTCTTCACTTGGTGATATTGAAGTATGGGGTGTAGTGCATCTTTCGTTAAATACCGTGCCTTTGTCCTTGAGGGGGTAAATTTTTGAGCACTGAATTTGGATTAATAAATTTGGAAAGTTTTCCTAATATGCTCACGATATATTTATTATTATATTACCCGTTCGGGTTATACGCTTAAGTACTAATTAAGCTAATGGATTAGGAATTGGGAAGGTTTAAATTAGAGGAAGTGAACCCGCATTTGCGTGGAGGGAGAGTGGAAAACCATTTAGGAACCCCCCTTCCCAGTTAACCCAACCGAGATTCGAACCTCGATCTCCCCGTCCTCGGCAGTCGAGTTCAACATGACTAGCGCGTTAGCCAACTACGCCACCGAGGTGGGTGATATTTCATTATAATTCCCTTGAAATGCAGTAACGAAAACCAAACACAATCACAAATTGCAGTCATGAAAACAAAACAAAAATACCGACTTTACTAGCCGATTAAAAAAAAACTTTTACTGACTTTATGACCATTTTCCACCCCTGTCTTTGCTTCGTCCAGCGGGACAGACGTCATCCGCGTTATGCCGGAAGGGGAGGTGGTAAACCACTCACCTGGTCCGGCGTGTCGTCCTAAATATAGTCACCCCGCGCGCGCGGAGGGATGAGGACAAATAATTGGCACTTAAACGAGCCGTCCCGATGAAGGTTAATCTCCTAGAACACCGACAGCATGACGCAATAACACGTCTGACCAGAGAGATAGAACATCTCTGTTCGCAATGAAGCAATAAATAGACACAGCATTCATTCAAACTTTGTTTTACGTCGTAGATTGCCAAATGTCGACCTATCCGCGAGAGTAACTTGCGATGACAGCAATATGAAATAAAATGTGCCTACATTACAGTTCTTTATTTAAGAGGGCCGACTGCTCGAACCCCTTTTCCAGTTCAATGATTCCATAATGCATCATTGTGTTCCTAAACTTACACAACTCCTTAAACTTCAAATTTTTACCACACGTAGCTATTATACGATACTTTATTCCAAGTAAATTTAAGATTGTATCTATCCCCCCTGCCCCCTCTCCTCCATCCCCTAAATATTCGTAAATTTGAGTGTGCGGCCTTGTTTAGGGATAAAATAAGAGCGGGAAAGTTAGGTCTTAATATTTCACAGATTAAGACTTTGGGTACAGGTTTAATAATGGTGAAAATTTAGATTCACCCCCTTAATACTTTTTTTTAAATGCATTTTTAAACCAAACCCATGCTGAATTTTAGACAGATTTCAGCCAGTCAGGATGAAGTTGAACAAAGCTTCTAATCTCAACAAATGTTGTGCATTTTAAAAGTCCTTACATTTTTTTTTTGCTGACAAGTTTCTAGTTCGTTCGATCGTTTTAAAAGCGTCGGATGATTTATTTTAAATATCTGGTGTATGTACGATTACATATTTTCAAAAATTGAAGTTTAACCACCATATAAAATTACTCCTTGTTAAAATATTACTTTAATTGTATGAGGAAGGTTGAATATATATTTTAACCATTTACTTTGATCTCAGAATTACGATATTTGACGCTATACGTTATAAATATTAAGTTGAATTTTTTTAAACCGGCCAATCAATTAAAAAAAAAATAGGGTCCACCATGGCAGAAAGGTTGCAGACTCCTGGTCGCTCTAGCAAGAAACTAGACTACCGATGACAGGGAGATCACGGTTCGAATACCGGTCGGGCATAGAGAGACTTTTGTTTTTCTATATGGTTTTTCACTTTCACTTCACGCCAATTCAGGTACACTTCTAAATTCAACATACCCCATCACTAACTCACTAGTATAATTATTAAATATGCGCGTGGTAGTTTCAACAGTTTTTGGGTGTAAGTCATAGCAGTGTGGCATTATAACAAACTTTTTAAAATAAGAGAAAAAGTCCTGCTCGTGACAGAATTCATAAACTCACAAAATAACCATGTGTGGAAAATTAAATTGAACGTATATTGTAATTTATATGAGAAAAAAAATTGTTTTGTTTTTGTTAAAAAAAACGCAAACAATATTTCCCTTGTCCGCTTCGGTGGCCGCATTGTCTAACGCGCTACTCTCGCAGTAGACTAGGCTGTATATTACGGAGAGATCTAGTTTCGAATCTCGGTTGGGTGGACCTAGGGTGATTTTTACAAAATGGTTTTCCACTCTCCCCCCAAGCACACAGGTTACACTTCCTCTAAATATAACCTTCTTAATCACTAAAAACATTAGCGTATAATCTTAACGGGTAGTAAGACGCGGTGCTAAAAGAAAATCCTTTAGCTAGTGTCCCCCATACCATCTCATCTTTAGGGCACGGATCTAATAATAAGAGATCGTTACGTAGCGTGCAAAAAACATATGCTTTAAGTGTAGGTCACAGATTGACTGACAAATGCAAATTATTTCAACTCCCAGCTAAGAGAGCGAAGCACACATCACACACACACACACACACACACACACACACACACACTCCCCGGAGCCCAGATTGAATAATATTCCATTTCGGTGAAACATGTGGTTTAATTTTTGACACTTGTACCTCGCTTCAAGAAATTAGTCAAATACTAGATTTACTCGCAATCTGATTATTTAAAAGCGAGTCTACAAACCGAATTATTTCCGTTTGACAAATGGATTCAAAAAGATCAACCAAGGGGCCCCCATTTGATGATGTGAAACGTCATACAGGTTTACATACATACATGCATACATATATACATACATATTTACATCGCATACATACATACATATTTACATCGCATACATACATACATCGCATACATATATACATCGCATACATATATACATACATAGCATACATATATACATACATACATACATACATATATATATACATAGATACATACATACATCGCATACATATATACATCGCATACATACATAATCACGCCGTCCCTTTATGGGTTAGGCAAGAAACTGTGCATATAGCTATAAAAAAAACTACTCTACTCAACACATCATCACTAACTTTCTCCTACACTTCCCTGTCCTTGCATACTCCCTTTTCTTCAACAACATCCATGCATCGAGTCATACATGCTCTTTTATTATTAAAACTCTTAATGTTTCTCTTTTTCACACATTCGTCTACAACATTTAGCCACGGCTTACATGGCCTACGTCTTCCTTTTGATCCACACACTCTACCTTCATATATTTGATTTATCACTAGATCCACACTCATCCTCTCAACTTGCCTAAACCAACGTGAAACGCTTCTTTCACAATGACCTAATGAATTCCGTTTCGGTGACCTTGTGGTCTAGGGGTAAGGTGTCGAACTTCTGTGCTAGGGGTCCGCGGTTCAATCCTCGGTCCTGGCACAGATTTACCTGATTACCAAACCCTTCCTTCACCTCTGACAAGACGTGTATTAATCACAACTACCCATCCATACTATCCACATATTTAAACTAATGTGGCGGTCGCGGAAGGTGAGATTTAAATAAAAAAAGTACCCACATTCGCGTGGAGGCAAACCATTTAGGGAAAAACCACCCTCATACACCTAGCTGAGGTTCGAACCCTGACCTCCGCATCACCATAAACATCACTGTATAGATGTTTTAGAAGTGGGACACACGAAAGTAGCTACTCATAGCCCGCTTCAGTGGACGCATGGTCTAAGGCATCACACTCGCAATACAACGGACCGCCGACGAAGGGCAAATCAGGTTTTCTAATTCTGGTTGAGTTTGTTAAGCAAGGCTGAGTGGTCTGGAGCAATTCTGGGTGGAGTAGGCGTTGGAGTAAGTAAAAATGTACCGATTTTGGCTTCAAAATAAACCAAATTTATAACAATTCATAGCAAATATATAATTTTAATTTTATAACTTTATTTTATTTTACAGGACCAATATTTGTAATTTGAATTGACATATTTATTTAAATATAAATTCACAAAGAGGCCAAATAAGCTTCCCATGATTTTCTGTTCTATGGACCACGTGATGATGATAAACTGTCTTGTGCTAACACTTTACTACAGTAAATGTATTCTGAAAGAACAATGTTTGTTGGCGAAGATAGTGTCAACTTCTGTGGATATAGGGTGTCGTGTGGTCAGGACAGCGAGCCCTCCAGGCGTTAATCTCAGTTTTCTAGATCAGAGCCGGTACTTTTTCAATTAAAGTATCTCCTCATTTGTCCTCGCGAGGCTGAGATGACCTTGTTCCAAACCCACAGAAATATCTTGAAGCGTCGGGGATCGATACAAGGACCACAGTGTGTGTTCAGAAACTCCGACCATAAATGTGTTATTACGAACTAAAGTACATTAGCCAATTATAATGGTGTGGGAAACTAAGGGTTGGCGTACTCACCCCTGATGCTAAGGGTGTTTGTTTTTGTGTGTTTAAATATAAAATGGTTTTCTAATCTTCCTAGACACAAATGCGGGTATATTTTTTTATCAATTTTACCTTTCTCAATTCTTATGCATTAGTTTGAATGTACGGATAGCTCGCTAATAACACACGGTGAAAAAAAAAAGAGATAATCCTCAACAAATAAAAAGTGATCAAAAGTTTGTTTTCTAACGCAATGTTCACAACCAAACAACCTAAGCGTACAAATAAAAAATGGCAGGACGACTTTAGTTTACTTGGAAATAATAATCAAATGACGTCACGTACCGCAGTATCGCCAGATGTCATCGGTAAGCCAGGTGGACGGAGAGGCAAGGCAACCCGCCGGCCAGAGGCGCTCTTTGATGGAACCGCCATAAGCATCGCGACAAGGGGGAGAGGTCAAACCTCACATCACTGATAGGAGGGGGAGGGGGCACCAGGAGACCACGGGATCGACCACCACCCGTAGCTGGTACAGTTCGTAACCCTGAGCCACTTCGGTGGCCGCCTGAGTCTAAAGCGTTACTCTTGCAGACTCGATGACGGAGAGATCCGAGGTTCGAATACCGGTCGGGTTGTACTGAGGGTGGATTTTTTTCCCCAAATAGTTTTCTACTCTCCCCCTCCACGCAAATGTAAGTACACTTCCTATTATATTACCTTCCTAATCCCTAAAATCACTAGCGTAATTAGTAAATAAGCGTATAACCCGAACGGGTGGTAAGACGCGGTGCTGTGACGACAAATATTGGTCCGTTGTCCTTACTGTGGGTTCAAATAAGACGCAGATATTCCATTAGAATGGGGCGGGTCTTCTTTATTTTGTAACAAAATCAGAGAAGAGCATTTTTGTTCAGTACGTTTTGTGAGTAGTCAGAGTAATCAAAAAGCACATATAAGTAAGCCTAAGAGTACGGCCAGACTGGCGAGCGAGCGCGTGATTAGCAGATAGTTCTCGATAGCTGTTTCCGGGGAGACAAAGGTTCGAATCTTGGCTCAAGTGGACTGAGGTTAGTCTTTGACAAATGTGTTTTTTTTATCCTCTCTCCGCGATAGTGGTGTTTATTATCTGCAAAGGCCCTTTTTGATAATATTGAAGTATTTTAACATATCGGGTTTACATATACTCCATTCACGGTAGGAGTTACTCTCTGAAAGGTCTTTTTTCCTACCAATATCCTACTATATAATATATTTCTGGTAGGGAAAAAGGCCTTTCAGAAAACAATTCCTACGGTGAACGGACTTTATATACAGTATATAATTTATGGTCTACCAATTAAGTTAGGCCGTAAATAGCAAGTGTACTAAACCTATCGGTAGTAATAAAAAGAGTCAAATAAATATCTTGTCCAATTGAGAAGTTTTTCTAGCACGCAATGGACTAACATGCAATAATATTGTTAAACGCCTGTAAACTAGACTGTACCGGCTCGAGCGCTCTCCAATCTGACCGTACCCTAAGACACCCGACCGAGATTCGAACCTTGATATCGTCATCGGTAGTCTATAGTCTACTGCAAGAGTAGCGCCTTAGACCACGCGTCCACCGAGGCGGGTTGTATTATTTGTATTATTATTATTAGCACCACGTCTTACTACCCGTTCGGGCTATACGCACTTACGCTAATGTGTAATGGTAGGGTGATAGTGAGATGAAATGAAGGACCTACAGTTTAACGTGGAATCCGAACCACGGTGGAGGCCTGGCATTCCTCACATTCACAAGCTGTGATTAATACACGTCTTGTCAGAGGCGAAGGAAGGGTTTGGCATTCAGGCGGGTTGTAGAAAATTAAACTATGTGTCTACTGAAATTATTTTTATTTTGGCCGAAAAAAAAAGTGTTATAAAAACTGCGAAAACACCGACCTTTTCTCGCGTCCCCTACACTCCCACATTAAAACACGGAACTCTCAATATCTGAGACGCGTCTCAGCGTTCCGATAGACGACTCCCTTTTAAGATAATAAAAATGCACGTTAAATTCAAAAGCAAATTATCTAATAGAAGTGGTGGGGGTGGTGGGAGGAAGACATCGTAAAATTGAGCTTGTGTAAGTAAACCTGGTGATTACTTCGCTACCAACGGGCGACGTTGATTAACAAGAAAACGAACAAGGACAAGGACGGAGGTATAGCAATGTCTTGATTGATCGAAAGCAAGCAAAACCCGCGGAAAATAGACGCCGGGGCGTCGTCGCAGCGTCGCTACGTGCGTCACACGCTCGGCGATTCCAAGGCGAAGAAAAACCAGACATCTACAAAACAACGCCACCTTCCTTTTTTAAACAGTTGCTGAAATAATAAATGGCTGCTTGGTGCACCGCAAAGACTTTATCGATACTTTATCAAAAAAATAAAATAAAATGGAGATATGTACTTATTATTATTAGCATCGCGTCTTACTACCCGTTCGAGTTATACGCACTTACGCTAATGTGAAATGGTAGGGTGATTTGTGAGATGAAACGGAGGACCTACAGTTTAACGTGGGATCCGAACCACGGTGGAGGCCTGGCATTCCTCACATTCACAAGATGCCTTGTCAGAGGTGAAGGAAGGGTTTGGCAATCAGATAAATCTGTGTCGGGACCGAGGATCGAACCCCGGACCCCCAACACAGAATTCCGACACCTTACACCTAGACCACCAGGTCACCTGAGATATGTACTTAAAACTCGTAATATACGCAAAAACAAATCATAGACATTTTTGTTGAAACAACGGATAAAAAGAGCCTCCCTGTTATCAAAATAACAATCAGATCACGATTTCCGAGACCTCCATTTAAAAAATATATATATATATTTGCTTATAACTCAGAAACTATTGGTTTTGAGAGTTTCAAATACAATGAGTTACTTGGTATCTCAAAGAGTTGCGGCTCGATAAGATCAAAATGGGAGATATTAACTTAAGTAAGGTATAGATTAAGTCATACATTTATTTGAAGCATTTAACGAGCACTATCTGAACCAACTGATTATATCAGTACAACCCGCCTCGGTGGCGTAGTTGGCTAACGTGCTAGTCGTGTTGAGCTCGACTGCTGAGGACGGGGGAGATCGAGGTTCGAATCTCGGTCGAGTGAACTGAAGTTTTTTTTTACTAAATGGTTTTCCGCTCTACCTCAACGCAAATGCGGGTTCACTTCCTCTAATTCAACCTTCCCAATTCCTAATCCATTAGAGTAATTAGTACTTATAGCGTATAACCCGAACGGGTAGTAGACGCGGTGCTAAATAATATTATTATATCAGTACACAACAATTTCTATGAGCAAGAGCGAAAGGGCCTACAAATTTTGGCGTACGTACTTTTTTAGGAATATTTTAAATGGCCACAATCGACTTGGGACCATCGGCTTTAGTTCCCCTTCGAAGGAAGTTGTGCTACGGATTTTTATTGCTCAAGAAAAATCCGTCGAACTCAGCTGGATTTGAACCCACGAACATCGGGTCCTGAGGCGAACACCTTAACCTAACACCACCGAGATCTGTAGCGTTAAACAGTGATTAGATACGAATGTTGATAAAAAGTTGTTGAATCAGATTTCTAGAAATTCTAATATTTCCCCCCTCTCGTTTCACTCTTAAATAAACTACGGTAGTCCCATGACGTCTTTGGTGCTGACTGACAGCTTTGAAAAGTTACCACACCAAATTATGTATCCCTACGCCGAACCATATAATCTTCAAAAACATGTGTTTAGCAGCTGTCACTTCTGACGGTCAAAATTTAGGTTTATACCTAAATGTTGACTGTCAGAAGTCAGCTGTGAGCTGTCAGTCAGCACGGGCTACTGTAGGCACCCTTAATTTTAAGGTTAGATATATCATTCAAAAAACTCCTGTGGGGGACCTTATGAAAACCTTAAATATAAAATTGTATAGCAATCTGTAAAATGTTTTTTTCCCTAGACCGAGATTAAGACGGCCTCGAAAAAACTACCTATCGAGTTTTTTTTTTGTTTTGTTTTTTTGCTATCCCAATACTTCCTCCCTCACAAGAGCCGCAAGAAGTAAAAATGGCTCTTTGAAAAGTAAGGCAACGTCTAGAAGAATGCAAGGTTGACAGAAGTGTCATCTTACAGTCTTCCGTCTTAACTGATCAGTTTCTAAGACTCCTTTGACCTAGTTGAGAAAGACAGTGTTTTTTTTTGTATGTTTATGAAGAACATCGAAAGAGAAGAACAAAAAAACAACCACAAACTTGCTCCACTTCTCTTGAAGCCACCCAATCATCTTAGCAAACACAGAATAGCCCCACCCTTTGTGTTGATGGTAGGAATAATAAAATTAGTTATAGGTATTTTAAGTAGAGAGCGACTCTCTTACGAACTGTCTCCTGAAAGGCCAAATTTTCCTCCAGAACCCGGGATCATATAGCAGGGTGCTGGTAGAAATATAGGAGTTTCTTCAGAACGCTATTCGTAGAAAATCAGGCTACATGTTAATTTTTTTAAATACCTCTTAAACCTGTTTTTTTTAGTAATGTATTAATTAAGGAATGAAGTTAATTGTGTCATACGAAATAATGAGAATAAATTTTCCCAAATTAGGTATAAGTGGGAGAATAAAGGTATTTATTACACCTTTCCAACTTTAATTGACATTCTTAAAGACTCAATAACAAATCTACCGGTAAAATATGCTGTTTTGGGCCAAAAATCATTAAACCTCTGAAATTAGAATATAATGGTACCATTTTATTCTGGCCATACCTACACAATGGCGTACTGAGCCTACTCGTGGTGTCCATATCACTCTGGCCATACCTACACAATGGCGTACTGATACTACTCGTGGTCTCCACACCACTCTGGCCATACCTACACAATGGCGTACTGATACTACTCGTGGTATCCACATCACTCTGGCCATACCCACACAATGGCGTATTGATACTACTCGTGGTATCTACACCACTCTGGCCATACCTACACAATGGCGTACTGATACTACTCGTGGTCTCCACACCACTATGGCCATACCCACACAATGGCGTACTGATACTACTCGTGGTATCCAAATCACTCTGGCCATACCTACACAATGGCGTACTGATACTACTCGTGGTCTCCACACCACTCTGGCCATACCCACACAATGGCGTACTGATACTACTCGTGGTATCCCCACCACTCTGGCCATACCTACACAATGGCGTATTGCGACTACTCGTGGTATCCACATCACTCTGACCATACCTACACAATGGCGTACTAATACTACTCGTGGTCTCCACACCACTCTGGCCATACCTACACAATGGCGTACTGATACTACTCGTGATCTCCACATCACTCTGGCCATACCTACACAATGGCGTACTGATACTACTCGTGGTCTCCACACCACTCTGGCCATACCTACACAATGGCGTATTGCGACTACTCGTGGTATCTACACCACTCTGGCCATACCTACATAATGGCGTACTAATACTACTCGTTGTCTCCACACCACTCTGGCCATACCCACACAATGGCGTACTGATACTGCTCGTGATATCCATGTTATTCTGGCCGTATCTACACAATGGCGTACTGATACTACTCGTGGTATCCACACCCCACTGGCCATACCTACACAATGACGTACTGATACTACTCGAGGTCTCCACACCACTCTAGCCATACCCACACAATGGCGTACTGATACTACTCGTGATATCTACATCACTCTGGCCATACCTACACAATGGCGTACTGATACTGCTCGTGATATCCATGTTATTCTAGCCGTACCTACACAATGGCGCACTGATACTACTCGTGGTATCCTAACACGGTCAGTCAAGAGAAGGCTCTATCTCTCTCTTTCTCTCTCCGAGTTGCCGGTCAGTGGCGATGACAAGGATCCCAGGCAAGTCGCGACAATGACACGTCCATTAGTGATGAACGCGCCTCAAGTACGGGCCGCGGACTTGAATGACACTATCGATTGTTGAATGAATACCCGGGCTCACAAACTAAATGAACACGGTTCGACCGTTCACATCAATTATTGTGTGTGCCCTGCGTCACACTACCAACTTCGGGATATACGGACATTCACACTAATGGGGTAAGAATGGGGAAGGCTGAGCTTATAGAAAACTAGCGAACCCGTGCGGAAATTGCACAATACTTTGTTAAAAATAGAAAAAAAAAAATGTTATTTTGTTCGATACAAACTTTGTCTAAACTAAAGAAAATAAATATTTTTCTCAAATTAATACGACACAAAAAGACGTAGATTTTAGTTTTAAAGAAACTTTATTTAAAAATGGAAAACTTATAACATATACACGAGGCATTCATATTTACAAACAAGTGTTAGAAAAAAAACTTCAGTATGGACAACAATGCTTGTCACAGTTTCACCCCATAGCCCCAGAGGTTACAGAGAATCGTCTGGGGAAGAAGGGTGGAACGGAGAGTTAGGGGGAGGGATTTTTTTTTTTTTCGGGTAGGTCTCAAAAGGTAGCCCTCGCCCGAAGATAGGCCCCATAGCCTCAGCGGTTCCGAAGATGCATCTGGATGAGGGTGACCTTTTCGACTCCCGGTAAAAATGTTTGTGGTTTTAATAACGATTGCCCACCTTCAGGTAAACACATCTTTGGTTTAAGTCTTCATTTGACAATTTAGACCCATAAAATAGGTCGATATTGGGTCTGACAAGAAGGTACACTCTCGTATTGAAGAGAAATATGTGCACGCAACCTCACAGAGGAGGTGGAACTAATTTAGTAAAATAATCCCCTTCAGTATACCCGACAGGGATTCGAACCATGTTTTCCCTTTCTGTAAACTGTAGTCAAGTCTGAAATAATTTGTTCCAGATGTGACGAAATCGCTGGTTTTATTATACACTTGGTGACCTGGCGGTCTAGGGGTAAGGTTTCAGACTTCTGTGCTGCCGGCCGGGGTTCAATCCTCGGTCCCGGCACAGATTTATCTGATTACCAAACCCTTCCTTCACCTCTGACAAGACATCTTGTGAATGTGGGGAATGCCAGGCCTCCACCGTGGTTCGGATCCCACGTTAAACTGTAGGNGTGGTTCGGATTCCACGTTAAACTGTAGGTTCTCCATTTCATCTCACAATCACCCTACCATTACACATTAGCCTAAGTGCGTAAAACCCGAACGGGTAGTAAGACGCGGTGCTAATAATAATAATAATAATATCACTTGTATAATCAATTTTTACCTATCTATGAATATGTGAGCAGAGTAACTTAAAATTAAGAATGCCTGAACTAAATGGCATGAATTTTCAAAAGCTATTCAGACAGTCTTTTTATTAACTCCCCTCATTCAAAGGTGTTGATTTTTTTTTTGTATATGGACTAATTACGCTAATTCTGTAATGGACAAGCCTCTCTACAATCGCCACAAGTGGCGAATTTGAGTTTGCCGGCCATGACAGTAAAACCAACCTTTTCCTGACGGCGTGTGCTGATTGTAATTTAAAATTTTCTGAATATCATTGGAAACATTCCGCTTTTTTTAATGAGACAATGACGCAACACTTCCAACCACTAACTCCCCTGAACTCCCTTTACCAAAACTCTTCGTTTCATCTCTGCCTTCAAACAAAACTGTCAAAATTTCGTATTAAACTGTCTTACAGTCTTAATTTGAGCAATTTTCATCATTTTCATCGGAGGTATAGTAGCCCCATGGCTTCTTTGGTGCTGACTGACAGCTCACAGCTGACTTCTGACAGTCAACATTTAGGTATGTACCCAAATGTTGACTGTCAGAAGTGACAGCTGCTAAACACATGTTTTTTTGCAGATCATTTGGTTCAGCGTAGGGATACATAATTTGGTCTGGTAACTTTTCAAAGCCGTCAGCTGTGAACTGTCAGTCAGCACCACAGAAGCCATGGGGCTACTGTAGTTGTAAATGAGTAGTTAAAGTGTACGTGTTTTAAACAAACTTGTCCAAACGGTGTGTGTTGATTCAAATGTCCGATTGAGCAACCTAATTTCTCCGATTTTACTCGATGCGCTGAAATTTCCCTTCTCGTTCGCCACACCTGGGGCTGCAATGAAAGATAATTATGTTCCCCGCCTCTGCGCTAATGTGCTAGGGAAAAAATATAAAGCGTACTCGCAGTTACGTGAATAGAGACTGGAAAAAACAGTTTACAGGTTATAAAGAATCGTGGTCGGCCACCTGCCATCACTTATAAGGAAATAGGGTTTGAAATTGAGTGCTATCCCGAGTCGTTATCATCTCAAGTACTCAAGTAAGTACCCACTCCCACACGAAAATTCATTACACGTGTTGACACCTATATAATCTTATCCGTGGCAGCTGTATACTAGCATAAGGTGCTTCATGGTGCCGGGCGAAGCGTTTTAAATTTTAGCACCGCGTCTTACTACCCGTTCGGGTTATACGCTTTAAGTACTAATTACTCTAATGGATTAGGAATTGGGAAGGTTGAATTAGAGGAAGTGAACCCACATTTGCGTGGAGGGAGAGTGGAAAACCATTT